>JXCR01128614.1:183937-204513 GCA_002079205.1 Phalaenopsis hybrid cultivar | reverse complement strand
ATTATTATTATTATTATTATTATTAAGATTATTATTATTATTATTATTATTTATTGAGGGATTGTTTACTAGCCAATAGAGAGGTATTCATATAACATTGTGAGTATTCTTTATAGATAGTGTCAAACTAATGCATGCTAAAATACTCATGACAATAAAAATAAGAGATTAAAAAGTTAATTGTGCAAACATCTTGCACACAAATAAATAAATTAAAAAAAACATAGAAGAAAATAAAATTTTTATATGAAAATCATAAAACAAAATCACAAGGTTTAGCCTTAAGAAAATAATTCACTATCGTAATTGTGTTTAAGGAAATTCTCATTTCTTTTAAATGGAAAAATATGTGATTACAAAGCTAGGAGTTTTTTTTAGTCTCTTATAATTATAGTAAAATAATTGGAGGCTGATTAGGATGGTCCAAATCACAGTGGCCGGTCAATGATGATTTGATAAAGATTGCCAAACAATAGTGATCACACAGTAGAGGTTGTTGGTGATCATGATTGGNATTACAAAGCTAGGAGTTTTTTTTAGTCTCTTATAATTATAGTAAAATAATTGGAGGCTGATTAGGATGGTCTAAATCACAGTGGTCGGTCAATGATGATTTGATAAACATTATCAAACAACAGTGACCACACAATATAGGTTATTGGTGATCATAATTGACAACATTAGTCGACATGTAGAGCTTTGGAAATTCTTTAGATATCACAACCCTTAATTTTAAACCTAAGTTCAACCCACCCTCCACTTTTCCCCATACATAGAATGATGATATATTCATAATTCTAAAAGTGATATTTTAATAATTTAAAATCAATCTCAAGACATTCTATCAAATAACCTATTTTATTTTCTTAAATCATATTTAATCATTCAACATTTAAGTGTATCAACGAATATAAAATTGGCTGATTCTAGTATTTTAGAATCCTTATTATTCAGACACTTGATTTGATTATATGTATATAAGATTCATAGATCATTTATTNTGATATTTTAATAATTTAAAATCAATCTCAAGACATTCTATCAAATAACCTATTTTATTTTCTTAAATCATACTCAATCATTAATCATTTAAGTGTATCAACGAATATAAAATTGTCTGATTCTAGTATTTTAGAATCCTTATTATTCAGACACTTGATTTGATTATACGTATATAAGATTCATAGATCATTTATCATTTTAATTAATATCTCAAATTTTTATTATCACATTTTAAGTGCTTGATTTTGATTTATGTGGACTCATATGAGATGATCACTTCTTCTATCATTGGTTTCATCATAGAGATATTTAATTCAAATTTAAAATAGTTTAATTTTAGNTTTTAAGTGCTTGATTTTGATTTATGTGGACTCATATGAGATGATCACTTCTTCTATCATTGGTTTCATCATTGAGGTATTTAATTCAAATTTAAAATAGTTTAATTTTAGAAAAAAAAAATTAATTTAAATGATGAATTGAAGACATATTTGATTAATTAAAATTTAATTTGATGTATTATTAATTAATTACAAATCCATCAATTTTATAATAGTCTTATCTTAGACTTAGCACCATTGAACCTTGAAAACAACCTCAAATGATTCCAACGCCCACTCAGCCATAGGTGACTTTGAACTTCGAAGAGCAACAAAGTTAGCCGTATTTGATATTATTAATTCAAGATAAATTTTTTTTATCTATCGAATAATATTTAATATGCATTTTTATAGCTTTTATTTGACTGACTAACATTGCTCTTGTGCATGAAAAAAATATTGCATCAGGATGGAGTTCAATGAAATTACGTCACATAGAGATGACAGAAAAAAAAATAGGCTCGTTAACACAAAAGAATATGACCCCGGTGTTGTTTCGTATTATCTAGGTGTTATTGTATTTTATTCAGATGTTATTGTGTTATGAGAATATTTTCAGTGTTGTAATAACACAATAACAAATCAATAACACTTGAATAACATACAATAACAACTGAATAACACACAATAACATTTGAATAATACGGAAAAAATTTATTTTATTTTTTTATCATCACCATGTAGTATAATTCTATTAGACTCAACACATAACTCTAAATGCTGAGTCCTGAAATAATATTTTCTCCATGTGCATGATATTCGACAATAACATTTTAAATTAGAGCTGTCTTTGAAAGCGACCAAACGTACTGATGTTTAACTTTTTTTAATGCTACGCGGCTGACAATTTTGACATGATGAAGACTAACTATATCATTCAATCTAAATCCACCTAAAATAAATAAATATTAGTTTTCAGTAATTTACATCCACCGNTAGGGGTGGATCGAATTGGAAGAGACATGGAGCGAATAGGAGGTGAAATGGAGCAATAGGCTACATAACTGGGAAGGGTCTTAGCGCCAGACTTTTGGGGAGCTTAGTCGGCAGCCCCAATCGATGCAACCCGAGAAGCCGATGCCTAAGAGTCAGTCCCTGGGCGCTATTGTCCCAGTTGTGAAAGTCAGGGCCTTGGCACCAAAATAGTTGGGCACGTAGGTGCCAGTAGTGAACTGGGAATAGTTACAGCAGTTTGATCCACCTGTTCGAAGCGTCGTTTAGGCAAACTGGAGGCAATTTGAACAGAAGATATTAATTGTTATTTAATGAAGAGTTGAAAACTTTTGATAAGGGGTTTTAGAGGGAGTTTTAAGAGTCGAGTTTTACAGAGAGCTCTTGGAGAGGAAGGAAGGGAAGTTCAACTGATCGTGAAAGAGATATCTTTGAAGTGGAAGACTTGTTCTAGTCTACGGAGAGCAATTCTAGAGTAGAGAATTGGTGAGGATCTGGGTGTTAAAGTTAGGAGATTCTACAAAAAAATAACAAGGGCATTTGTGGAATTTCAACCGCTAAATTATAGCTGAACATTCAAGTATAACTGGTTGTAAAAATCAACTGATATTTCTTTTGATTTGGACAGATGCTTCTGCAGTGATGTCATGTGGCACATGGTGGATTGAGCTGTAAATGAACCAATTTACTTTATGAACAATTCTAACATGGCTCAATTAATACTCTCAATTAGGTTCGTTTAAATTGATAATTTAACAAATTTGAAATTTTTTTATAACTTGAAAGCTAAATAAATCAAATTTGAACATAACCCAAATCATTTATTAATTTTCATGAATAAGCTCGTTTGCTATTTAAGAACTATTTTTTAAAATGCTCTATATTTATATGATATATTATTTAAGTAAAATTTTATTGATAACATTGTATTTTATTATATATCAATATGCACATAAATATAATGTAACTTCTTCTTTTTTTTAATTCAATGAACTAATGTGTGCAATTTTAGGTTATTTGATTGCATGAAAGTTTGTTTGTAACTTTTATAATATTTTATTCACTTGATATAAATTAGTTAGATACTAATTTAAAATTCATTCAAATGTTTATTTATTTGGATTTATAATATTATTTGTTAAAAACTTTACTTAAAAAATTAAACACTTATTCAAAATTTTATATTAACTCGTATGCTAGCTTTATATAAAAAATTAAAGTGCCACTCAAATTTTAATTTTATATAAAAAATTTTGTGCTCACTAGAATTATTAGCTCGTTTAATTAGTATGAATAAATCAAGTAAGTTGAATCCCAAACCATCCTTTAGTTCACGCCTAAGGGATAGAGATCTGGATGGATGAGAGGAATAGAGAGAGAGTAGAGAGAATAGAAGACACACTAACACAAGTTCTTTTGAAAAAGATTCAACAGTATTTTTTGAGGAAATTACCCCTATTTATAAGATATAAGAGAGGTCTAGTAAATTACATGTTTATCCCTCATTAAATAGGAATATGATAAGTGATTAATGAACTATTACACATTTCCATATTTGTAACTAAAGCTGGTATCATTTGACCTTAGCAACCGATCCCGACTGTTTATATGCAACAGTATAACAATATCTTTGATGATCTTTTTCACTTATTTTTCTTTACTTTGCAACAGAACCAAAAACTTGATCCTGGAAAAAATAAGAATTTAACTTTTTTATTTATATATGTATTGGGATACTACACAAGTATACGTATCGTTATCAAGTAATATAAGACTTTTTGATTAAGACCTAAATATTGAACCCATAGAGAAAGTAGCAATATGCACTATTTATTAACAAACCTTTTATTGTAAAAAGACAATTATTTAAACTATAGATATTTTCACAGTTGGTAAAATTCAATTCTTTTTTGTATTTTTGATATTTTGACAAAACAATAAAACTTCTAATGATAACTTAGTTTGTGTAAAAGAAAATCACTTGATATGAAAACATTTTTCTTCTCATCATGAATCAATAATAAGTATAGGAATTCTGTTGTGAAAGTATGCAATTTGTATTGTGTCAAATAGGAGCAATAATATTATTTACCCTTACTAGAGATGCTATAAAGAACACCGGCTAATTTAAAGTTTGAATAGTTTTGAAGATCGGCTAGTCAGGGAAGATACTAGCTCTCACTCTAGAGTTCCCTCGATTCCCTCCACCTCGGGGCTAACATCTCGTATCAGATTCTAAAAAAATAAACCAAGTTGGGGGCTTTAACTAGTCAGTTTAAAGTCCTCTAACTCTACATCCTAAAGACTATTTCCCTATTTATTTGCACTCAATCATATGAATTATTCTCATTCATACAACCTCATGTGATTCTTTCCAATTATTGACTGAGACAATACCAGCCCGGTTCTTATATGTACTCACAACAAATTTTAACATCTTGATAAGCCAAATCAAGAAGTAAATGAAGTACATGGATTTAAATCATCACAACTTCTTCCAACATTAAAGATCAATACTCTCCACAACTTCCATCGAGCACTTTAATTACTTATCATTTTAAGGAGAAAGATAAGGAAAACTACTCATAATCCATGGAGAAAACAAAACCACATTTTAGTTTAAAAGTAGAAATTATTATAAAACCAACAAGAAGTCTCGATTAAAACTAAAAGTAGTTTAAAAATTAAAAATAAAAACTTATCTCAAATCATCCACCAAACTCTTGAAGTTTTTTTGAATCTCTTCTCTTTTACAACTCTCTTGACTCTCTAAATAAAACTAAAAATAAAAGGATAAAGTAAATATGTGGTGCCTGAAAATTTCTTCAAAACTATCTCTTAATACCCCCCTTTCAAGCACTTTTCAAAACTTTCAAGCACACTTCAAAAAGTCTCAACTTCCTTCTTTTATAAATCTTCAGGAGATGCATTGATAACTTATCAAAATGTGTCCCAATTCGATATATTCTCCAAAGGATGCCTCTTTTCATAAGCCTTCTAACNGAAGAAAGTTCAATTTTTGGTTACTGGAGCTGAACTTACCCTTTTATAGCTGCTGCGGGAAAGAAATTTGAGATTGTTTGGGTAACCATTTGTCTTTTCAATGGCTAAGTTCATGTTTATCGGCATGCGCTCCCTCGTACTCGTGGAATGGAGGGAGATAGTTGACGTCATCTACCGAGTTTGCGACACGTGTCTTTGGCACGCTTATGGCAAGTTTGATTAAGAAGAATTACAGAGGTACGGCACCATGGCGTGCTGTGCATCCAAATTCTTAAGTTGATCCGATCTCGATGTTCGATCACAATTTTTTATTTTTAAAAGAAAAATATGGTCCAACGAAATACAATTTTTTATGATCGACGGTTGAGATGGGATTCATCTCTACATGTGTTATCCGTATGGAATAATTTTTTGGATAACGGATGCGAAGGTGATATGTGTAGTGTAGACGGCTGGAGCTCACGAAAGATATGATTCACATCTTCTAAGAAAACTCTCTCCAAAAATAATAATAATAATAATAAACTCCGAACTTATTGTTGTCATGTATAAAAAAAAATAGAATGCGCGGAAGGATACTATTTCACCGAAATAAGGTTTAGATTTTTAAATTAGGGCCATGTGCTATCTTTGTAATTAGCATTATCTAAAATATTTAATTTATTTTCTTACTTGTTTTGAGATATTTAATCTAAATATATAACATTTTGTTCAAATAAAGATATTTTTTAATCAAATATAATATCTTTCATCACAAAATTAAATGTCTTATGATACATTATTTAAGCTAAATATTCAATTTTTTAAATTTTTTATGTAATATTTTAATTAAAGAATGATCAATAAAAAATTATGCTATATTTATTTTAGAAAATTTCTATAAATTTTTTTAATAAAAAAGTTAATTGGAATAATTGGTCATTATTTTATATAAAACTCATTCAATTATAGAAGTAGGTAGTAATATTTTATTTATATAGTACTTTATTTATAGATAAACAAATTATTAAATTATATAATATACGATTTAAAAAAATCATTGATAGAAATTAATAAAAAAAATTATAGAAAAAACTCTAAATTTAAATTCAATCAAATTATTGTAATTAATGAGAAGCTATTAGGATTTGTTATTTTATTTAATTTTTGGGANATGTGAATATAAATATTAAGGTTTAGCTGGTTAGATATATGCATTTAGCCTTTGAAAGTTGAATCAAAATTGTATGGAATGACATAAAAAATGTGAAAATAATAAATAAAATTTTATCTTAATATTTTATTTACTTGAAATTGATTAAATAATATCTTAATTATTTATATATATGTAGTTTAACTATATACCACATTTATTAGGTAATTACATATATATTCATTCTCAGAATTCTAGATATTTACTTTTATAACACCCATAATTTTAAGACCACATTAAAAGTATCATTAACATAAACAAACTTTTAATATAATTGTAACACTAAAAAATCATATATTGACTTGTGTCTGAAACATTTTGTTAATTGACAAAAAAAATTGATACAAGGAGCAATCGGACAACAATTTTCGGGATAAAGTTAGAAAATAATTGTTCAAGTTTATAAATGTTTACATTTTTATCCATCAATTTATATTTATCATGCATTGCATCACGACCGTTGTCCGCACGTCCGGACTCTAGACAGAAAATTTGGCCGATTCTAATCAATTTAATGAATGACCGGACGGACGGATCGATCTGATCCAATTTTTAAATCATTGGCCTGGCGTGAGTGCGCTAAAATTTTTTTTGTGCGGACTCCTGACTTAACTTTACGTGCGACGCAGGGTATTCCTGAGTTATTTTCAGGTTATTTCTGGTTTATTTTCAATAATCCCGAAATAACCCGCGGTCTTTATTTTTGGGTTATTTCGGGATTATTGAAAATAACCTAAAAATAACCTGAAAATAAACCAGGAATAATCTGCACCGCAGGTAGAGGTACGTCAGGTGTCCGGACAGAAAATACACGCGTGAGTGCGGGGGCAAGCAACAAGGATTGAACATTAATGATTGATGGTATATTCCTAGTTCCTTGGAATTAAATTGACTTCATTCTACGTATAGAATTATTTTCCTTTAGTCCTTCCAGACATATGCGCGTACTTATCTATCGATCAACATCTTCTAATGATTCCAACGCGAGTTTGCTCGTTCATTGAATTTTCCAATTCATCCTAACGAATGGATGCATCCTTTTGTCCACTCGAATTTTGTAAATTAATGGACCACATACACTAACAAAATAGCTGGTTATATTATAATATTCATAAAAAGAAGAAAAAATAAATACCAAACAAACTTTAATCCATAAACATAAAGTATGCACTCTTCCAAAATTATAATTAACCAGCTTCGATCAGACGAGCTCAACCTAACCTCCCAGATTTCCATCAAGAAACTCTAGCATTATCATATATTCCATGCATGCTCTAAATTATATTGTCAGCCTTATAAATGCTGGTAGAAGAAAGGCTGCGAGCAATCAAACTGCTTGCTAAGTTGGTCGTAATTGTATGATGAACAAATGTTAAACTTCTTCATATAATCTGCAAACTCATCAAAATCACAGTTTGCTGACATTCTTTGTCGTTTCGAACTGTTTTCAGGAACAAAACCAGAGCCTTCTGATTGTTGGACTTGCGACGTCAAGTAGCAGCTGCTTGTGCTGCCGATGTATTCTGTCAAAGGCCGAATTAAATTTGTGTTTTGAAATGGAGCCTGATCTAAAACGGTGGTGTTAGATGGCGTTTCCAGGAGCCGAGACAGTAAAGAGAAATCAGCTTCCTCGATTAATAGCTCGGACAAGGAGAAGGACTTGTGCATCTTTTTATTGATCATTGAACTCTGCATGCTGGCTTCATCTCCGGCAGAGTCTTCGCGCTCTGNTAAATTTGTGTTTTGAAATGGAGCCTGATCTAAAACGGTGGTGTTAGATGGCGTTTCCAGGAGCCGAGACAGCAAAGAGAAATCAGCTTCCTCGATTAATAGCTCGGACAAAGAGAAGGACTTGTGCATCTTTTTATTGATCGTTGAACTCTGCATGCTGGCATCATCTCCGGCAGAGTCTTCGTGCTCTTGATCTGCCGAAGAGTGATAGTTGTTCTTCTGATAGATTCGGCAGAGAACCCAATCATCCAACTACATACAAATTTTGATTTTTAACAAAGTTTAGTAATGAAAAATCAGCCAGATGATAAAACAGAGAAGATGGGAAGTCATCAAGGTTCTATTCATGTCTCACCCTCATGGAGTCCTCCCTTGGCTTCACAGCCCTGTNCTCGATTAATAGCTCGGACAAAGAGAAGGACTTGTGCATCTTTTTATTGATCGTTGAACTCTGCATGCTGGCTTCATCTGCGGCAGAGTCTTCGTGCTCTTGATCCGCCGAAGAGTGATAGTTGTTCTTCTGATAGATTCGGCAGAGAACCCAATCGTCCAACTACATACAAATTTTGATTTTTAACAAAGTTTAGTAATAAAAAGTCAGCCAGATGATAAAACAGAGAAGATGGGAAGTCATCAAAGTTCTATTCATGTCTCACCCTCATGGAGTCCTCCCTTGGTTTCACAGCCCTGCTTTTACTAATTCTGTTCTGAGACTCAACAAGTCTGTACTCATGCATGATCCAGTTAGTCTTGACGCCCTTGGGTGGCTTTCCCCTGTAGAACACCAACGCCTTTTTAACTCCAATGTTCTCATTTCCTTCCCCCTTTGTTATCGGCTTATCAGTTCCAGTCGCCTTCCAGTATCCTGACGCCGCAGCCCGATTCGGCCGGATGCCATTCGGATACTTTCGATCTCTGGGGCTGAAGAAGTACCATTCTTTATCCCCAAACTTAGCTTTTTCTGCATCAGAGAACCNATGATAAAACAGAGAAGATGGGAAGTCATCAAGGTTCTATTCATGTCTCACCCTCATGGAGTCCTCCCTTGGTTTCACATCCCTGCTTTTACTAATTCTGTTCTGAGACTCAACAAGTCTGTACTCATGCATGATCCAGTTAGTCTTGACGCCCTTGGGTGGCTTGCCCCTGTAGAACACCAACGCCTTTTTAACTCCAATGTTCTCATTTCCTTCCCCCTTCGTTATCGGCTTATCAGTTCCAGTCGCCTTCCAGTATCCCGACGCCGCCGCCCGATTAGGCCGGATGCCATTCGGATACTTTCGATCTCTGGGGCTGAAGAAGTACCATTCTCTATCCCCAAACTTAGCTTTTTCTGCATCAGAGAATCAGTAAAGACAATCAGGATTTAAATCAAGGTCTGAAATTTTTTTATGGAACAGAGCCCACCTGGAAGGTCCCAAGGATTGAACTTGTATATATCGACATCAGCAATGATGGACGCAGGGAAGGGCGCCGCCTCCAATCGCTTGCAGAGATAGTGAAGCATGAGCTCTTCATCGGTCGGGTGGAAGCGAAAGCCCGGCGGCAAATAAGGCGGGCCGCTCGACATGGCTTCAGGTGATAGAACACGGCTTGGAGTTTGAAAGAGAAGCAGGAGATGAAGATCGAAGAAAGTTCAATTTTTGGTTACTGGAGCTGAACTTACCCTTTTATAGCTGCTGCGGGAAAGAAATTTGAGATTGTTTGGGTAACCATTTGTCTTTTCAATGGCTAAGTTCATGTTTATCGGCATTCGCTCCCTCGTACTCGTGGAATGGAGGGAGATAGTTGACGTCATCTACCGAGTTTGCGACACGTGTCTTTGGCACGCTTATGGCAAGTTTGATTAAGAAGAATTACAGAGGCACGGCACCATGGCGTGCTGTGCATCCGACTTCTTAAGCTGATTTCATCTCGATCTTCGATCATAATTTAGCTCATCAAAATACATTTTTATTGTGATCGACGGTTGAGATGTGACAGCCTATGCATCTCTGTATATGCTATTCGTATAGAATAATTTTTCGGATAACGGAAGCGAAGGTGATATGATATAGTGTAGATGACTGGAGCTCACGAAAGATATGATTCACATCTTCTAAGAAAACTCTCTCAAATAATAATAATAATAATAAAGTCCGAACTTATTGTTGCCATGTATAAATAAAAATAGAATGCGCGGAAGGATACTATTCACCGAAATAAAGTTTAGATTTTTAAATTAAGGCCATGTGGTATCTTTGTAATTAGCATTATCTAAAATATTTAATTTATTTTTTTACTTGTTTTGAGAGATTTAATCTAAATATATAACATTTTGTTCAAATAAAGATATTTTTTAATCAAATATAATATGTTTCATCACAAAATTAAATGTTTTATGATACATTATTTAAGCTAAATATTCAATTTTTTAAATTTTTTATGTAATATTTTAATTAAAGAATGATCAATAAAAAATTATGCTATATATATTTTAGAAAATTTCTATAATTTTTTTAATAAAAAAGTTAATTGGAATAATTGGTCATTATTTTATATAAAACTCATTAAATTATATAAGTATGTAGTAATATTTTATTTATATAGTACTTTATTTATAGATAAACAAATTATTAATTTATATAATATACGATTTAAAAAAATCATTGATAGAAATTAATNATTTGTCTTTTCAATGGCTAAGTTCATGTTTATCGGCATTCGCTCCCTCGTACTCGTGGAATGGAGGGAGATTGTTGACGTCATCTACCGAGTTTGCGACACGTGGCTTTGGCACGCTTATGGCAAGTTTGATTAAGAAGAATTACAGGGGTACGGCACCGTGGCGTGCTGTGCATCCGAATTCTTAAGCTAATCCGATCTCCATGTTCCATCACAATTTTTTTATTCTTTAAAAATAATATGGCTCATCAAAATACAGTTTTACTTTGATCGACGGTTGAGATGGGACAGCATATGCATCTCTACATGCGCTGTTCGTATGGTATAATTTTTTAAATAACGGACGCGAAGGTGATATGGTGTAGTGTAGACGGCTGGAGCACACGAAAGATATGATTCACATCTTCTAAGAAAACTCTCTCAAATAATAATAATAATAATAATAAAGTCCGAATTTATTGTTGCGTATATAAAAAAATAGAATGTGCGGAAGGATATTATTTAACCGAAAGAAGGTTTAGATTTTTAAATTAGGGTCATGTGGTATCTTTGTAATTAGCATTATCTAAAATATTTAATTTATTTTTTTACTTGTTTTAAGATATTTAATCTAGATATATAATATTTTGTTTAAATAAAGATATTTTTTTAATCAAATATAATATCTTTCATCACAAAATTAAATGTTGTATGATACATTATTTAAGCTAAATATTCAATTTTATCATTAGACATAGAATGGAAATTTTTAGTCAAAAAACCCTGATCCAATTTGATCAGCTAATATTTAAGTGTTTAAATTTTTAATGTAATATTTTAATTAAAGAATGATCAATAAAAATTTATGCTATATATATTTTAGAAAATTTGTATAAATTTTTTAAAGGAAAATTTAATTGGAATAATTGGTCATTATTTTATATAAAACTCATTCAATTATAGAAGTATGTAGTAATATTTTATTTATATAGTACTTTATTTATAGATAAACAAATTATTAAATTATATAATATACGATTTAAAAAAAAAATCGTTGATAGAAATTAATAAAAAAAAATTATAGAAAAAACTCTAAATTTAAATTCAATCAAATTATTGTAGTTAATGAGTAGTTATTAGGATTTGTTATTTTATTTAATTTTTGGGGGAAAAAAGTATAAATTTGTTATTAAATATAGCTTCTCATTAATTACTACAATTATATTGAAATTTACTTGTTAACTTGTTGGCTTTAAAGGCTTACGCCGATTAGGCTGACGAAGCGTGCGGGAATAACCGCCATTTAGAATCCACAGCAACAGGGAAACATAAAACAGGTAGAGTGGCCAATCGTTACTCGAAATGTGTTTTTTGTTATTTGTTGCTGAGCTTATGGTGTTTGGAGTTCTATAAGTTATGGCTGCGTGTGCGTGTGTTGCTTCGTCTTTTATCATGATGCATGACTCATCTAAGTTAAAAAATTATTTTCTAAACGCAGTAGAGGAGTTTCTTTTAGGTGTGCGTTTGGGGCAGTTTATATTTTTCAGGATAGGCTGTTTATCCTAAAACGTGGCCCACGGGCGGGCCGCGGGGTTCAGTCTGCGGCCTTCGTTTAGTGTAAAAACTCAAAACGTTGTTTCGAATGAGCTGACGAAACACACGAACCAAACGGTACGACGGACTTATAAGTTGCCCCAAACGGGAATCTGATTGAACAAAATAAAAATAAAAATAAAAATAATAGTATTCTTTTTAAATTAAAAATAAGAATGGAATTGTATATAATGTTTTTTTAAGAAAAATTAAGTATTTAAATTTAATAGATAAAATATTAGACGGAAAAAAAATTAGTTGCAAATTGAAAAAAAAAAATTATTTACATTCATACCACTTAATTCATATGTATTTACAAATCTTACTCCCAATCATCAATCCTTACATAAATGCTATCTTAGTTGTTATTGCATCACACCCAATGAATAAGGTTGATTTTAATATGACTTATATATTTGCTTAGATTATATTTAATTTTAATTTTGAATTTAGATTGATTTTGAATTTTGAGTTTAATTTTAAGCCCATATTTATTTTATGTTTGTTTCGGGACCATTTTGTATTTAGTTAGTTTTAGTTTAAATTTGAGTATTAATATAGGTTTGTTTAATTAGATTTAAATTTGGTATAAGTATAATTTTTAATTTTAATTTGAGCCAAACCCAAACAACTTCCAAGTAAACTCAAGCACTAAGTGAGGTCAAGATCAACCACCTAAGGATACTAAGTAGCAACATAGGCTTAGATAAGGGAAATGATGAGGAGGAGATGATGACCCAAAATAAGGTTAATACATGGACCCCCAATATTTGTGAAGGACCGTTCAAGGTTCGTCACACATATTGACAATGGTTGAAACAATTAACTGAGGCCAACTGGAGTATTGTTACTCGAGGATTTGGGTTTGGGCATAAGTTTGATATTTGAATTTGAAAATATATATTTGATGGATTTGATTGAAGATTGAAGATTAGAACTTCAATTAGATAAATCAATATATGATTTGCGAGTCTTTTGGTTCACACAAATCGAACCTTTCAATACTCATACAGGGGATTTAAGCAAATAGTAGCTACAACTTTAGATTTATGATTGTTAGAAAAGGAAATTGTGAAAGGACTAATACCTACTATGAAAATGGCATAAAAGGGCACGCTAAGAAAACTCACACCCATCTTAATGAAAGAAGAGAGGACGCCTCGTGGGAACTTGCACCTAACCTGGAGGTGATTGAGGAAAGGAAATTGATTACACTAACAATGAAAACTCAGAGAAATCACGTCTATCATATGGTAAACAAGGTGATTATATCAAGAAGAAAAGCTCATGGACTCACATCTATTGTGAGAGCTGATCAAGGAGACACTAGAAAAAGTGTCCATCAAGCATGATCCAATTTTAAGTGAATCCAAAAGGAGGAAGGCACCAACTACACTAGGAAAGAACATTCAGTGACTTAAATTAATCTTAGGAGGTAGAGGGATGATAAGATAAAAAGAATGTTTAATGACTTACATCAAACTTAAAAGCTAGTCAAATGATTAAATCACACATTAATTCTTGATGACTTAGATTTAACGTGAGAGTTGATCGAAGATTCACTAGGAATTGTGCCAATCAGGCATGTTCCAAACCCAAGTGAAACTGAAAGGAGGAGTACACTGGCTACACCATAAAAGAATGTTTGATGACTTACATCAATCCTATGAGGTATAAGGCTGAATAGATCAGGAATGTTCAGTGACTTACATCAAACTTGAGAGCAAGTTGGGTGATTAGATCTGGAAAGAATGTTCGATGACTTCCTTCAAACTTGAGAGTTGATAAAGGAGATAGGAAAGATGCCCATCGAGCATGTTCCAAACCTAAGTGAAATAAAAAGGAGGAGTGTGTGGATTTTAATGTAAATCACTGAACATTCCTTTGTCAATCCTAGAAGGTAGAAGGCTGATTAGAATAGTAACAATGCTCAGTGACTTGCATCAAAATTGAGGGCTAATTAGGTGATAAAATCAAGAAAGAACACTCAGTGACTTACATATATCACTAGAGCTGGTTGAGGAGACACTAGAAAAGTATTTGGAGGGCATAGGACTGGGTGACAAAGGAACGAGGAAGGAAGGATGACCAAAAGTAAGGAAGGTAGAAAATGAAAAAACATGAGAGAGCATCAACTGTTATATATATGAGACACAGAGAAGCTGAAATGTTGCTGCCAGTACCTTAGGAACAAAAGCTTCGAGTCATGTCACTCAGAGAAAGAAATGAATAGTTGCTTAAATAAAAAGCAGCAATTCAATAAAAGAGAGGAAAAAGAAAAAGGAAAAATATATTTATTTAAACACAAAAAAACTTTACAACCGGCTCATCGTTCGGAAAAACCATCCCTTGACTTAGAAACTCTTTATACAAAACTCGACCCCCTAATTTAAACTTATCAATGTTATCAGCCTTGGCCTGAAACAGAGTGACTGAGCAAGCCTCCTTTACATCAGTCTGATCCATCCACAAGGTCATGGTTGTTCATCTTATTATTTCGATCCAGTGGTCTTTTGCTTCTATTCGGAGGTTGAGAAGCTCTGTTGACTACTTCTCAAAGAGGGTATCTAGGTGGTCCTTCAGCTATCTTTTGCTTGCCTCCTGCTAAACTTTAGCTTCCTTCCGAGCCTCGGCCTCACAGATCAGAAAATATGTCGTCTCTTCTATACGACGAATTACATAGTCAATCAACTCTCTTTCAATGGTAGGTGGGTTTCCTACAACCATCCAAGGGGTGGAGACACGGTCACCGACATCTTCTAACAAGTCAAACATGCATATTTGATCATCTACACAAACAAAGATGAAGCTAGACAAAACATGAATTTTTTTCTAGATCATTCAGAGTAGATCAAAAGGACAGACTACTCATTCCAAGGAGTAGGCCAACTCAGACCAGAGAAAGGATGAGAAACTCTCACCAGGTGTAGGTGGAGCACCCGCGGCTCTCATCCCTCCAATCTGAGAAGTACCAGCTACATCCTTGCCCCCAAGCGGAGGAACTTCAGAAGTTGTCCTGGTGAGAGTTTTTTTTTTCTCCTAGTCGCTAGATTTCACCAACCCTCGAGCAAGGCGGGCGGTCGGACCTTTATTCGTTCCCCAAAATAACAGTGGGTTGTCATCGGACTATTCATCCTCATCATCCCACTCCTCTGGTCACCCCTTTTGTAAGCTAATTGTTTCACCCGCCTCTTTTTTGCAGGTAGACTTCCTTCGGGGGGTCCAATCTTCCTACCAGTCTGTCCACTCTTAGGCAAAAAACTCTTCACGGGAATGCTTTCTGAATAGATTTTCTCGGCTGGCAATCCAAAGACCTTCATCAGAGTGTAATCAAATTTGTCATGGACATGGGTCTTCTTACTACTCGCCATAAGAATACCCTTAACAAAAACTGCCCAAGACACTAGATAACAGAAGAGTGCAGATGCAAAAGCCCTCAACCANCAATTCAGATTTGCTTATTGCTTAATTAATTTCATGAGATGCACAATTCCTGTAATTTACTGGCTACTTAACATGTTATTATTATTATTATATTGATCTCCAAATATGTCATTCAAAGTCAGAATTCTGGGTATCATATATTCTGCCAGCTTTCGTCGTAACAATCATCAACCATGAGCAAAAGCCAATCATGTTTAAGATTTAATTAGGAGAGGCTTAATCAGAGTCAAGTGTGCTTCGCATGCGCCTTCAATCTATGCTTATTTCTTTATGTCTTTTTGTTGGTTTCTGTACATGTTGTGATCCTCGCAATGATAGCTCATGAATACTTTTACATATCTGCCTACTTAAAAGCATAAGAAAATCATAAGAATCTAAGTCGTTTGTTAAATTTATATTTGAAAACTCTTAACTTTTATTAAAATAAGTGGTAGAGATAATTTATTTTATATAAATGCGTATGTCAGCATTAAGAACGCCTCCATGTTCTCGAATCTAAGATGGACTGCTTTTTTTTTTCTTTATTAAGTTCTGTTTTCAGGTGACATCATTCAATGAATAGTTATTTTGTTTTTCAAATCAGAATAGAGCACAAGGATTTTATGCTTCCATTGTACAAATATGTTATATTAATTCACATCTAATCTAGCCGTTCGTTTTGGTGGAAGAAAAAAAAGTGTGAAATTTCAGTGCATGTTGTTTTCACTGTATTTAGTTTTATTGTATTTGAGCTAATTCTAAAAGAAAAAAAAGTATTGTATCAGTACTCCGCACGTAGAGTTCGGTGCGGAGTTCAATAAAATCACGTAACACAGGAGAATATTTCTCCCGTGTTATTCTGTATTATTCAGGTGTTATTGTGTGTTATTCAGGTGTTATTGTGTTTTTAGAATATTACCGGTGTTATAATAACACAATAACACATCAACAACACTTGAATAACACACAATAATACTTGAATAACACACAATAACACGAGAGGAATATTCTCTTGTGTTACTGGACATATTTTATTTTATTTTTTTGTCACTGTCACGTGGTGTGATTTCATTGGACTCCGCACCTAACTCTACGTGCGGAGTCCTGATGCAATATTTTCTCATTCTAAATGCACCATTTATGTAAAAGTGTTGCTTATAATGTGATATGCGCAAAGCTTAATTTCCTATAATTAGAATAGGGTTATAGATCGGGAATGACAATGAAAATGATTAGATGATGAAGATTGAGTGATAGGTAGCATTGTTAAATGAAGACAACTAGTTGGTGGCAACAACTAGTGATCGTTAGTGGTAGAAGACAAACATACCTCTAAAATTTTTTACTCTTTAAACTCTCTCTCCACTTTCTCGCTTGGAGCATGGGATGCTGTTTATAGATATTTGAGAATGTCATCCAGATAAATTTAGCCAAAATTTTAAAACAATTCATCGAATGATCTTTGATGATTCATTTATTTATTGATTGTTTTTTTTTTAGTCTTCAAGGGCATAAATAACCTTAGAATTGAAAGATCATAGGTTTGTTGGATTTCTCTTATTGAAATAGTTTGTTTGACTACCCCTTCGACTAATACTTAAAAATTTTTAGCTATAGTTCAAGTTCTTCATATATGAGTGTGCTTGATTTAGGCATATTTATACTTCGACAAAATTGACTTTAGTGTCATTAGATTTATCTGGTTTGGACGATTATAATTTTTTTCGGAATTGAATATCAGATAATCATGAAATTGAATGTGAAAGGCATTTATTTTATCTAAAATGCATTGAAACTTACGCTTGATCAAGTAATTTTTTTTTGTGACATATTATTATCACTACACACATATAAAAAATTATTGACCCAAATTTAATCCCTCCTTGGTTTTAACTTTCTAACTAATTATATATTAGAATTGATGTGTGCTAGAAAATTCGCGGCGNTTAAATGAAGACAACTAGTTGGTGGCAACAACTAGTGATCGTTAGTGGTAGAAGACAAACATACCTCTAAAACTTTTAACTCTTTAAACTCTCTTTCAACTTTCTCACGTGGAGCATGGGATGCTATTTATAGATATTTGAGAATGTCATCCAGATAAATTTAGCCAAAATTTTAAAACAATTCCTCGAATGATCTTTGCTGATTCATTTATTTATTGATTGTTTTTTTTTTAGTCTTCAAGGGCATAAATAACCTTAGAATTGAAAGATCATAGATTTGTTGGATTTCTCTTATTGAAATAGTTAGTTTGACTACCCCTTCGACTAATACTTAAAAATTTTTAACTATAGTTCAAGTTCTTCATATATGAGTGTGCTTGATTTAGGCATATTTATACTTCGACAAAATTGACTTTAATGTCATTAGATTTATCTGGTTTTGACGTTCATAACGATTATAAATTTTTTCGGAATTGAATATCAGATAATCATGAAATTGAATGTAAAAGGCATTTATTTTATCTAAAGTGCATTGAAATTTGCGCTTGATCAAGTAATCTTTTTTTGTGACATATTATTATCACTACATACATATAAAAAATTATTGACCCAAATTTAATCCCTCCTTGGTTTTAACTTTCTAACTAATTATATATTAGAATTGACGTGTGCTAGAAAATTCGCGGCGGTAGAGTAATGGATTATCGTCTTAGCATTGCACGAGAATTCAGCACACACTCAGATGAAAATGAATCAAACTGTGATAACACCAGAAGTTTTTACGTGGAAAACCCATAAAAGGGAAAAATCACGGGGTCTGACCCAGTTGTAAAAATCCACTATAAGTTGATGATTGCAGATGCCCATTGTCCCACAGGCGGGAAAGGTAACTAGCTTTCCACGTTACAACGTCGACTGATGACGTCTAGTAAGCGGTGGTTGACGGAGGTCGGCAGTGATTNACGAGAATTCAACACACACTCAGATGAAAATGAATCAAACTGTGATAACACCAGAAGTTTTTACGTGGAAAAACCATTAAAAGGGAAAAACCACGGGGTCTGGCCCAGTTGTAAAAATCCACTATAAGTTGATGATTACAGATGTCCATTGTCCCACAAGCGGGAAAGGGTAACTAGCTTTCCACGTTACAACGTCGACTGGTGAAGTCTAGTAAGCGGTGGTTGACGTAGGTCAGCAGTGATCGACTGTAGTCGACGATAATCGATGACGGTCGGTGATAGTCGGCAGAGGTCAGTGGTGGCTGACGACGGACGGTGGTGGTCGACGGAGGTCAGCGGTGACTGACGACGATCAACAGTGTCCGACGGTGGTCGACAGAGGCTGGCGGTGGTTGTCGACGGTCAATGGTAGTCGACGGCGATCGACGGTGGCGAGGATGATCTGGACTTGAGCTCTTTCTCAAAGCCTCAAGTTCTCTCTTCAGCCCCTTCTTCATGTGAAGGGTGAAGCTCTATTTATAGTATTTTGGGTGCAATTAATGTTGGAATACAAACCATTTGGATCGAATGATCCGGAGAGCTTCCCTTGATCAGATGACGTTTGATGGACATTTGAGTGCCTTAACGATGTCAGAATTGAGCAATCTTGGGCTCTTTGGATTCGTCTTTTCGAGACGCTCGATTCAACTATAAACTCACTAGATTCAACACTCGTTTGACCTTTCAAACGCTTCCGGAAATCCTCCAATAGTGGTTTAATGACTTGATCTGGGCTTGATTTGACTCGGATTGGACTAACTTTCATATCATGAGGTCCGTCTTTTCAAGCCGATCAATTTGACTATAAGTTCGCTGAAATTGGAGCTCTGGATGACTCTTAATCGAAGTTTGAATGTTTCCTGTTCAAAAAATTGCACTGAGATGGCTGATGGAAATTGAATCAATATATTCCCTGTGACCTCCAATTATTACCACCATCAGCCATTGTATAACTACTACTTCTACAGTGTGTAGGTGCACATTTAACGACTTGATATTTTCAATTTTTTTAAACAAAATTCTGCAACTCCGTGGATATAGGCAATTTGTCAAATCACGTAAATCTGTGTGTGTTCCAC
Source organism: Phalaenopsis hybrid cultivar (assembly GCA_002079205.1). NCBI lineage: Eukaryota > Viridiplantae > Streptophyta > Magnoliopsida > Asparagales > Orchidaceae > Phalaenopsis > Phalaenopsis hybrid cultivar. The sequence goes on along the minus strand of JXCR01128614.1, from coordinate 184,569 downwards.
TGTGTTACTATTTTCTAGTGTGAATTTTCTCGTTCTATTTTTCGCTCATTCGTCAAAAATAGTTCTTCTATATATATATGTTATAGATTATGCTGTGTTGGACTGTCCTAACACAAGAAAGATTAGTTTTTTCAAGGCATTTTATATTGTACAGCATTTTGAGTATTTTAGAAAGTATAGAGAAGCTGAAATAGTTTGCCATAAAATAAGAAAAGCTTAAAAATATTATTTCAGATATTGCATACAAATGATTTTATAATTGTGACCATTATTTTGTGCATACTCATTTACCCAGCAAGTTCTATTATTAGTTGTACGTGCTAATCTTTATAGCTATGGGCTTGTACACTTATATAATTATTCATTTATGCATTAATATGTCTGAATATATGTGAATAGGTGGATGTGCAAATAAAAGTAAAGATATGTACTAAAACAGAAATAATAAGTGGAGGTATAATTAGATATAAAGTTATGATGGCAATAATAAAACAAATATAAAATTTTTAAGGTAATGAATTATTATTTTATATTGTGTTGCCGAGACGAGAATGATTAGGTGGATGAGTGGCTTTACACTTAGAGACAAAATGCAGAATGAATATATTCGTGATAGGGTTGGTGTAGCTCTT
>JXCR01128614.1:158795-183459 GCA_002079205.1 Phalaenopsis hybrid cultivar | reverse complement strand
ATATTATATATATATATATATATATATATATATATAGATTAAATTAAATATATACTTTCCAAAAAGGCGATCTACACATTTATTAGGGGTGGATCGAATTGGAAGAGACATGGAGCGAATAGGAGGTGAAATGGAGCAATAGGCTACATAACTGGCAAAGGTCTTAGCGCCAGACTTTTGGGGCGCTTAGTCCGCAGCCCCAATCGATGCGACCCGAGAAGCCGATGCCTAAGAGCTAGTCCCTGGGCGTTAAGGTCCCAGTTGTGAAGGTCAGGGCCTTGGCACCAAAATAGTTGGGCATGTAGGTGCCAGTACTGAACTGGGAATAGTAACAGCAGTTTGATCCACCTGTTCGAAGCGTCGTTTAGGCAAACTGGAGGCAATTTGAACAAAAGATATTAATTGTTATTTAATGAAGAGTTGAAAACTTCTTATAAGGGGTTTTAGAGGGAGTTTTTAGAGTCGAGTTTTACAGAGAGCTTTTGGAGAAGAAGAGAAGTTCCACTGATCGTGAATGAGATATCTTTAAAGTGGAAGACTTATTCTAGTCTACAAAGAGCAATTCTAAAGTAGAGAATTGGTGAGGATCTGGGCGTTAAAGTTAGGAGATTCTACAAAAAAACAACAAGGGCATTTGTGGAATTTCAGCCGTTAAATTATTGTTGAACATTCAAGTATACCTCGCTGTAACAATCAACCGATATTTCTTTTGATTTGGACAGATGCTTCTGCAGTGATGTCATGTGGCACATGGTGGATTGAGCTGTAAATGAACCGATGTACTTTATGAACAACTCTAACATGACTCGATTAATACTCAACTAAGTTTGTTTAAATTGATAATTTAACAAATTTGAAATTTTTTTTATAACTTCAAAGCTAAATAAATCAAATTTGAACATAACCCAAATCATTTATTAATTTTCATGAATAAGCTCGTTTGCTATTTAAGAACTATTTTTTAAAATGCTCTATATTTATATGATATATTATTTAAATGAAATTTTATTAATAACATTGTATTTTATTATATATCAATATGCACATAAATATAATGTAATTTCTTCTTTTTTTATTTCAATGAACTAATGTGTACAATTTTAGGTTATTTGATTGCATGAAATTTGTTTGTAACTTTTATAATATTTTATTCACTTGATATAAATTAGTTAGATACTAATTTAAAATTCATTCAAATGTTTATTTATTTGGATTTATAATATTATTTGTTAAAAACTTTACTTGAAAAATTAAGTATTTATTCAAAATTTTATATTAACTCGTATGCTAGCTTTATATAAGAAATTAAAATGCCACTCAAATTTTAATTTTATGTAAAAAATTTTGTGCTCACTAGAATTATTAGCTCGTTTAATTAGTATGAATAAATAAAGTATGTTGAATCCCAAACCGTCCTTCAGTTCACGCCTAAGGGATAGAGGTCTGGATGGATGAGAGGAATAAAGAGAGTAGAGAGAATAGATGACACACTAACACAAGCTCTTTTGAAATAGATTCAACAATATTTTTTGAAGAAATTTCCCCTAATTATAGGTTATAAGAGAGGTCTAGTAAATTACATGTTTATCCCTCATTAAATAGGAATATTATAAGTGATTAATGAATTGTTACACATTTCCATATTTGTAACTGACGCTGGTATCATTTGACCTTAATAACTGATCCCGACTGTTTATATGCAACAGTATAACAATGTCTTTGATGATATTTTTCACTTATTTTTTCTTACTTTGCAACAGAACCGAAAACTTGATCTTTGAGAAAATAAGAATTTAACTTTTAAATTTATATATATATTAGGATACTACGCAAGTATATGTATCATTATAAAGTAATATAAGACTTTTTGNCTTGTTAACTTGTTGGCTTTAAAGGCTTACGCCGATTAGGCTGACGAAGCGTGCGGGAATAACCGCCATTTAAAATCCACTGCAACAGTGAAACATAAAACAGGGAGAGTGGCCAATCGTTACTCGAAAGGTGTTTTATTGTTTCTGTTGCTGAGGTTATGGTGTTTGGAGTTCTATAAGTTATGGCTGAGCGTGTGTTGCTTCGTTTTTTATCATGATGCATGACTCATCTAAGTTAAAAAATTATTTTCTAACGGAGTAGAGGAATTTCTTTTTAAGTGTGTGTTTGGGGCAGCTTGTACGTTTCGGGATAAACTGCTTATCCTAAAATGCTGCACACGGGCGGGCCGTGGGGTTCGGCCCGCGGCCTTCGTTTAGTGTAAAAACCCAAATGTGGTTTCAAAAGAGCTGGCGAAACACGCGAACTAAACGGTACGACGGCGTTTTGAAAACGCCGCCCGAACTTATAAGTTGCCCCANATATATATATATATATATGTCAAACAATGCCTATTTAATTTTTATCAAAATATAATTTTTGGCTCCTTTTATCCAATATTTTTGGGATTTGATGGACAAGTAGATAGTTACTCACTCATCCTTTGCATTTGTGAATCATATTATATGTTTTAGACCAATCCTACATCTGAAGTTTGAGGATGCTAGCTCAATGATGTCAGATGAATGTCAAAATCAGGCAACACAATTGTCAAAAAGAAAATAGAGCTTAATTGTGTAAGTGCCTTGAACAATTCAACGATGTAATATTAATACATGTAGGACATATGATCAACATGTTTGAGGCTTAAAACAGCTATGATGGGGCATAACATATGTTAAGACATTAGCTAATCAAAACTACAATTACAACCTCCATCCATATGTAGATCCACCTGTAATTATAGACAACTGAAACTGTATACTTCAAACTTATGTAAGTTGATGCAAGTAGCTCTAGAACCATTTTTTGCTTCGCTTTTGTAAAGTTGAAGTGTCTTCTTGATTATAGTGACAACTTACTACTTGTTCACTACTTCAAGTTCATGTTTTGTGATGTATCATCTAAGAAACAATGATATGAGATGGGAGTATACAAAGGATACAAACTCTTAAATAGGAAGTCATCTAACTCTATGAAGGACAATATTGAAACATTTGAATGTGTTAGTTGTCATTTTTTTGTCACTTCACTTACCATCATGTGATAGGCTCCACCTACCAACATCTCTGCTAGTCAACCAATCACATGCAACTCGTTTTACATTGTGAATGTTAGTAATATGTTATTTAAATAATCAAAATTCATCAATATTTTTTACCCAATAGAAATGAAACACAAATTTTTTATTGGTTTGAAAAATAAATAAAATAGAAAATACATATGTGCTTGATAATTCATCAGATCTTATGCTAAAAAACTAATATAATCATGAGCTACATACTATGGAAAATGTCCTAATGAGGATTTAGATACCATTTAGACCTTGTTTTATGCAGCACTGCCATGGCTCTAAATTTTTGCATAAATCATCAGAGTTGGTTGTAGGGTCTCTAGCAGAATATATTATGTGAAATCGTCTTCATCAATACGTGTTGCTACGAAAACTTGACCAACAGGAAATATTTATGGCATGGATATAGTGCGCAAATTATGATCATTGTTCAGGGCAAGGAGCACTCTACGGCATAGTTATTTGAAAGTTGATTGCAGTGGATCAACATAGAGATTGAGGACGATGTCTGATGTAGCTCGGGCCAAAGTCATTTGATAGAATCAATTCACCATTATAGATAACATAAGCGTTTATACTTGCTGACTCATGTTAACTATTTAACCCACGTAAAAATCATCAAATCTGAGTCTGGGTTGATTTAGAGTTTCAAAGTATGCTATTCATTTGTTTTTGTTTTTNACTTATAAGTTGCCCCAAATGGGAATCTGATTGAACAGAATAATAATAATAATAATAATAATAATAATAATAGTCCTTTTTTTAAATAAAAAATAATAATGGACTTGTATATACTGTTTTTTTTTAGAAAAATTAAGTATTTAAATTTAATAGATAAAATATTAGACGGAAAAAAAAATTAGTTGCAATTATTTTCGTCGATTGAAAAAAAAAAATTATTTACATTCATACCACTTAATTCATATGTATTTACAAATCTTGCGCCCAATCATCAATCCTTACATAAATGCTATCTTACTTGTTATTGAATCACACCCAATGAATAATGTTGATTCTAATATGACTTATATATTTGTTTAGATTATATTTAATTTTAATTTTGAATTTAGATTGATTTTGAATTTTGAGTTTAATTTTAAGCCCATATTTATTTTATGTTTGTTTCGGGACCATTTTTGTATTTAGTTAGTTTTAGTTTAAATTTGAGTATTAATATAGGTTTGTTTAATTAGATTTAAATTTGGTTTAAGTGTAATTTTTAATTTTAATTTGAGCCAAATCCAAGCACCTGTAAACTCAAGCACTAGGTCAGGTCAAGATCAACCACCTAAGGATACTAAGTAGCAACATAGGCCTAGATAAGGGAAATGATGAGGAGGAGATGATGACCCAAAATAAGGTTAATAAATGGATAACCAATATGTGTGGAGGACCATTCAAGGTACGTCACAAATATTGACAATGATTGAAACAATTAACTGAGTCCAACTGGAGTGTTGTTACTCGAGGATTTGAGTTTGGGCATAAGTTTGAGATTTGAATTTGAAAATAGATATTTGATGGATTTGATTGAAGATTGAAGATTGGAACTTCAATTAGATGCATTGATTTATGATTTGCGAGTCTTTTGGTTCACACAAATCGAACCTTTCAATACTCACACAGGGGATTTAAGCAAATATTAGCTACAACTTTAGATTTATGATTGTTAGAAAAGAAAATTGTGAAAGGACTAATTCCTACTCTGAAAATGGCAGAAAAGGGCACGCTAAGAGAACTCACACCCATGTTAATGAAATAAGAGAGGACGCCTCGTGGGGACTTGCACCTAACCTGAAGGTGATTGAGGAAAGGAAATTGATTACACTAACAATGAAAACTCGAGAACTCACGTCTATCATATGGTAAACAGGGTGAGTATATCAAGAAGAAAAGCCCGTGGACTCACATCTATTGTGAGAGCTGATCTAGGAGACACTAGAAAAAGTGTCCATCAAGCATGATCCAATTCTAAGTGAATCCAAAAGAAGGAAGGCATCGACTAGGAAATAACACTCAGTGACTTATATTAATCTTAGGAGGTAGAGGGAAGATAAGATAAAAAAAATGTTTAGTGACTTACATCAAACTTGAAAGCTAGTCAAATGATTAAATCACGAATTAATTCTTGATGACTTAGATTTAACGTGAGAGTTAATCGAGGATTCACTAGGAATTGTGTCCATCAGGCATGTTCCAAACCCAAGTGAAACAGAAAGGAGGAGTACACTGGCTACACCATAAAAGAATGTTTGATGACTTACATCAATCCTAGGAGGTATAAGGCTGAATAAATCAGGAATGTTCAGTGACTTACATCAAACCTGAGAGCAAGTCGGGTGATCAGATCTGGAAAGAATGTTCGATGACTTACATCTAACTTGAGAGTTGATAAAGGAGATACTAGGAAAGGTGTCCATCGAGCATGTTCCAAACCTAAGTGAAATAGAAAGGAGGAGTGTGTGGATTACACAAGGAAAGAACACTTGATGACCTACATCAATCCTAGAAGGTAGAAGGCTGATTAGAACAGTAACAACGCTTAGTGACTTGCATCAAATTTGAGGGCTAATTAGGTGATAAAATCAAAAAAGAACACTCAGTGACTTACATCAACACTAGAGACGGTTGAGGAGACACTAGAAAAGTATTTGGAGGACATAGGGCTGAGAGACAAAGGAACGAGGAAGGAAGGATGACCAAAAGTAAGGAAGGTAGAAAATGAAACAACATGAGAGAGCATCAACCCTTATATTTATGAAACACAGAGAAGCTGAAATGCTGCTGACAGTACCTTAGGAACACAAGCTTCGTGTCATGTCATTCAGAAAAAGAAATGAATAGTCACTTAAATAAAAAACAATAATGCAATAAAAGAGAGGAAAAAGAAAAAAGGAAAAATATATTTATTCAAATACAAAAAAAAAACTTTACAACCGGCTCATCGGTTGAAAAAACCATCCCTTGACTTAGAAACTCTTTGTACAAAACTCGACCCCCTAATTTAAACTTATCCATGTTATCAGCCTTGGCCTGAAACAGAGTGACTGAGCAAGCCTCCTTTACATCAGTCCAGTCCATCCATAGGATCATGGTTTTTCATCTTATTGTTTTGATCCAGTGGTCTTTTTCTTCTATTCGGAGGTTGAGAAGCTCTGTTGACTACTTCTCAAAGAGGGTGTCTAGGTGGTCCTTCTTTTCTCTTTTGCTTGCCTCCCGCTAAACTTCAGCTTCCTTCCGAGCCTCGGCCACACGGATCAGGAAATATGTCGTCTTTTCTATACAAAGAATCACATAGTCAATCAACCCTCTTTCACTCGTAGTTAGTGGGTTCCCTACAACCTTCCAGGGGCTGGGGACAAGGTCACCGACATCTTCTAACAAGTCAAAAATGCATATTTGATCATCTACACACACAAAGATGAAGCTAGACAAAACATGAATTTTCTCTAGATCATTCATATTAGATCAAAAGGCCAGACTCCTCATTCCAGGGAGTCGGGCCAACTCAGACCAGAGAAAGGACGAGAAACTCTCACCAGGTTTAGGTGGAGCGCCCGCGGCTCTCATCCCTCCAATCTGAGAAGTACCAGCTACATCCTTGCCCCCAAGTGGCGAAACTTCAGAAGTTACTCAGTTTTTTTTCCTCCTAATCACTAGATTTGGCCAACCCTCGAGCAGGGCGGGTGGTCAGACCTTTATTCGTTCCCCAACGTAACTGTGGGTTGTCATCGGACTATTCATCCTCATCATCCCACTCATCTGGTCACCCCTTTTGTAAGCTTATTTTTTCACCCGCCTCTTTTTTACATGTCAACTTTTTTCTGGGGGTCCAATCTTCCTAACAGCCGGTCCACTCTTGGGCAAAAAACTCTATGCGGGAATGCTTTCTAAATAGATTTTCTCGACTGGCAAACCAAAGACCTTCATCAGAGTGTCATCAAATTTGTCATGGACATGGGTATTCTTATGGGGTCTTCTTACTACTCGCCATAAGAATACCCTTAACAAAAACTGCCCAAAACACTAGATAACATAAGAGTGCAGATGCAAAAGCCCTCAGCCACAACATATTTATAGGTTGTTAATGCATGAAAATCCAAGGGTGTTCAACTATTAAAAGTATTGGTTACAAGATAAATGAATCGATTATAACATTTAACTCACTTATTTTTATCATAGTTGTCGCTTTCAAAAAAGACAAGAGAATTACGAAACTACATATGTATGATAAAATCGTGTCAGTGCAAACCTTGAGTAAGTTAAGAGATGTGGATACGTGAAAAAGAGGAGGGGCCTACAATCAAAAAATGCAGAGACCTAGTCAACACGAGTAATTCGATTTATTGGATCAAAAATCAATGTTGGATCGGAAAAAGAGTGTTGTAAGGGTTCATTAGATCGACCGCCTCTATACATTGTATGATTGATATAATAGGCCAAACGAATGAAGAAGCCCTGTGTTTAGCGAAAGAAGAAGATTATGCGTAGACCAGGGTCGAACAAAAGAAATGCTCAATCAAGAAACACCCCGACGGTCCTCACGTCATTCAACCCGCCAATACCAAACAAAAGGACCCAGTGCAAACGACTGAAAGTTTGCTCGGCCAATCAATCCAGTATATCATGAAAGCTATAAATGTTAATTCTAAGGAAAATTTCAACATCGCTTATATCCATACACCCCCTTTTCAGATAAGGGGGATTGGATGTAACTGCACAATTCATGTATCTCCTATGCTTACAAATAGGAGGGCCTTTTATGGATAAATAGTTACGTGCTCTCATTCTACTGTTCACTCTTTCTTTGTCACTTACTCTCATTTTCCTTCGTAAGTTCTACTCCTTGGGCGTGATTTGCTGAATAATTTAGGATTATAAACTTTATATATAATGTGAAATGAATGTTATGTTATTTTATCAAGAAGATATTAAAAGGAAAAATAACTGTTTTTTTTTTGCATGTTGACAACACCGCTCTAAAAAAGTTAGAAAGTGAAAGGAAGTTTTAGATACACACAACTTAATTCTTATTTATTCACATGTCTAACGCCTCAACTTTTCTATATACAGAGCCTTTTTATCTATGCATGAAAGATGCATTCCACTCTCCAAAAGTAAAAATGATGGTGTTCTTATGTGATATGAAAGTTTGGGTGATATAAATGTAGAAAAATAAATTTTTGGTATTAGATACCTAAATAAATACGGGCGGTATCACATACGTATATAAATACGAATTAAATGCCCTAAAATTTAAAATGAACAAAAAGCTTCGCCGTCAATCAAGCCTCCGGTGATGGGAAAAATTTGCTTACGTAAGACTTACGCAGTGTTGCGTACATAATAGAGTTTAGGGCGTTATATCGGCATTATATTTGCGTTATATCCCTTGTAACCTCTATATAACTTTCATGTAACCTACAGATATATGAAAACAGAAGCGCGGAACTTATTTGTAAGTTCAGGTAGAGATATAACACGAATATAATGCCGATATAATGCCCATATAACCTCCACTATATACGCAGCGCTGCGTACGCCTTACGTAAGCAAATTTTTTCCCCAATGATGTGGCTGGAGTTGTGCCAATGGCTTATATCAGTTTCTTACCACTTTTTTTTTTTTTTTTTGGGATAAAATATAGATTAGCTTTGCACTCCGGATCCAAACTTTCAATAATGCAGAATATTAATTAAAAATAATACATTATTTAATAACTTTTATGGGAAAAAAACATCAATTATCTTTTGTATACACCTTAACCAATATTTATATAATTACCATTTTTTAGTCAATGTATTATACTTCTTACCCCCACTTTTTTTGTGTCACAACTGATGGACGCAAATTTTTCCTTTTTTATTTACATCATTTGATCTCCTTTGACTTGATAGATTTTTTCTTTGACTTCTGCGTATAGATTCACTATTATTCTTAGCTAATTTGAATTCTGTAATGGTTGTTTTATTCTTGACAAATTTTTAGAAGTTTTAGGAAAGAAAATTTGTTCTACCATTAGACGCAAGATTCTATATCCTCAAACCATTAAGCCACAGCTTCACTATATGTACGTCATTAGCTAATATACTACTTGGAAACAACTTTATCCGTATATATAAAAAAGAATATTCCAATTAGCATTATTTTTGTTTCTGTTCCTTATTTTCTATTTGTTATATTTTTTGTATAAACATATTTATTTGTGTTGCGTGTTAGAAGATTTGCAGTGGTTGAGTAATAAATTATCGTCTGAGAGTTGCACGATAATCCAATACACGCTCGGATGAATGAAAAGAAACAATAATTATTCCAGAAATTTTTACATGGAAGCCCATAAAGGAAAAAAAACCGTGTGGTTAGAGCCTACTTGAAGAAATCAACTAAAAATTGAATGTTCGAAGTGCGACACTTTGTCCCACAGGTGGGAAGGAGTTACAAAGTCTCATGAATTACAACATCAATGCATGGAGTAACTTGTCATAAGAAATGAGCGGTGATCGATGGTGATCGGCGGCAGGCCGCAAATAGTGGTTGACAGTGGTTGGCGGTGGTCGACGATGGTGGGAGTGATGTTTGTCTTCGACTCATTCTCAAAGTTTCAAGTTCTTCCTCAGGTCTGAAGCTCTCTCTCCTATTCAAGTGAGGCCAGGAGTCTTTTTATAAAGTTCCAGAGACAATAAAGGAATTTGAACCACTCCGGTTGGACAGTCCGGACATACTCCCTTGACCGGACATCGTTTAACGGAAATTTGAGTGCTTTAACGTCTTCAGGATTGAGTGATCTTGGGTTCATTAGATCTGTCTTATTGACACGCTCAATTGGACTATAAACTTTTCAAATTTGACATTCGTTTGACTTTCCAACTATGTCCGTAATTCTTTCGAAAGAGGTTTAATGTCTTGATTGTAGCTTGATTTGGTTTGTATTGGATCAATTTTGGTGTCATTGGATCTTTCTCGTTGACCCGATCAGTTTTACTATAAGTTCGCTAAAATCGCAGCTCTGGACAACTTCTTATCAAGATTTTAATTTTTTTTTTTTTTTGCGAAAAAGATACTTCGACATCCATATCATATCTCGAAATTCATACCGAACGATAAGATTTGGTTGATAACATTTCAATTTAATATAATTTCTTTAAACTTTTTTAAAAAAATTACCTTAATTAAATATATTTCAATTTACATCAAAACATAAATAAAGTAAATTAAAACCAAAAAAATAAAAAAATCTCAAACTGCCACTAAATATTTCTATTTCATATCAACATTAACAATATGTCCTTTTCCACGANTGGTACTACCATCTGATCGATTGTCTTCTCTTACTGTCATGCATGTCCATCCTTGGTTACATGCACTGAATGTCCAACGAACGTGAAAAGCTCTTCGACGCCATTAAAGTGGATTTAGTGATGTACATTGCAGTTTTTGGGTGCCAGGACAGTAGAACTTTCTGGCAAGAAATTAAGGTTCTCCATTTTTGGAAGCCTTAGCTGTGCCCCCCTATATATCCTCATCACTTTGAATTTGGCCATGGAGGATGAACTTTGACATCTATTATGAGCCACACAGATATTTCTAATTTAAAGAACTTAATTTTTTTTTTAACTTGTAATTATATATAAAAATTAGTGCAGTGGTACTAATTAGTAATAATTTATTACAAAAATTTTGAAATTTGAATGACATTTCTCTCTAGTTCACAATAAGGAATTGTAAATTTAGAATTCCTTGAGGCATATAGGTGGTCACATGTTAATTAGGAAGTGGTTGTTGTTCATTAAGTAGAGGAGACTGAAAGGTTTGTCATTATTTATAGGATGGCAAGTGTAGCACCTTGGTTAAGTTGGACTGAAATTGAAACATTCCATGTTTGTAGCTACTGGCTTGAAATGATTTTTTTGATAAGTTTCTCTCCACATAATTTTGAGTCAAAATATGAAGCCTTGCGAGGTTTTTCCCGGTCATTAATTTGTACGAGTTCTCCAAGTTGTTCTTTTTTTTGTGTAATGTGATGTGATTGTTGAATTATGTGTTTTTTGTAGGTCCCTTGACGCACTCCGATCACTTAATTTATTGTACGGCCTAAAATGAAATTAATAATTCAAATTCAAGATTTGGGAAGGTTATTTCACAATCAGATAAGAGTTGGAGGATAAATGTGTCGAAATAAGCTCAACCAACCCCTATGTTAATGTAAGCTTGATTAATTAATGAAATTCAAATCCGAGCTCAAATTTAATCCTAGCAACTTGAGTTAGCTCGCAAACCAACTCATTTATTATAATAGGGAAAATTGAAAAGAAATCATTTGATTAAAATAGTTAAAAAATAGATTTTTAAAATTTTAAATAGCTTTAAACTCTTGTANTTGAAAAGAAATCATTTGATTAAAAAAGTTAAAATATAGGTTTTTGAAATTTTAAATAGCTTTAAACTCTTGCATGCTAATTTATTTTTTAAGTCAAACATTTTGTTTATTGAGTTCAATTCATCAGTGATTTATCAAGTCAAGCTCGAGGCAGCTCAAATAACATTCTCAAAAAAAGTTTATTTTTCTACAATAAATATGTAATTATTTTAGCAAGCACTTTGAGCCACCCCATATATGAGCTAGTTGGTTGCAAAGGATACAATTTAAAGTGCTGATTGGTTTGATGTAACATTGGTGTAAAGTAAAATAATTACAAGAGTTTTTAATTTTTTGTTGTGTGGTCATCATTAAGCTCAAAGTAAAGTTAAAATATCATAGAATTTATATTTTTCAAATTAGTTAAAAAGTCCAACTTTATGTCAAGCAAAACCCTTCGATATTATTTAGTCAGTTTTTTTTNCGATATTATTTAGTCTTTTTTTTTTTTTTTTTTTCATGCGGCCTCTCTCACTTTTTAAGATTGCTTGTTTGCATCTAAAATACCTTCTTTTCACCTTTGTTTTAGAAAATTTTCAGAAGAAAAGCATATTTTAGTTTACGTAATTTCTTGCAACTCAAGCTCTCAAAGAATAGGGCATAAATTTACTTGTTTATTCTTTAATCTTTCTCTTACTCGCCGCCACCATGAGTTCTGTTGATTTCTTGATTGAAAAAATGTTTATATTTTGGTCGTTGGGGCTTTTATTGTTTATTCGATCATAGTTGGAAAGCTTAGGTGACGCCCATCTCAACTATGATGATTGGCATATTTTGTCTCTAGTTATCCTTTTATTTTTATTTTTATTTTTTTGGGGGGGGGAAAGTTATAAGATTTAGTTTTTGTTCTTTCTTTGTTTTTTTTTTTTTTTTTTTTGAGTGAGAAACCTTTGAATTGTGAAGTTAAACAATTGATGATGATATTAGGACATGAGTTGGTGTGCTATAATCAGGATTGGAATTATTAATGCAATATGACTATGGTAGAAATCTAAAACAGGGCTGCAAACACAGGATGAAGTTTATAGGCATGTGACAAAGAAATGAAAACCAGAAGGGTGATATAAAGTTGTTATATAATGGGATATAACATGTTTGCACTTCAGTGCTTTTTGAACTTGGGCATCAAATGTAGAAAGGGTTTAGAAAATGAATTGGTTGTTTGGGAAGAGATCATGTTATTACTTCTTTTTGTGAGATGCAAAATACCATTAAGTATTGGAAAATGTGATGGAGAGAAATGATCCAACAAAAGTGTAGAAAAGTAATTGTGCTCAGGTGGTAGTAATGGAGGAAGATTGAACGGCAGAGATAGAGAAAGATAGAAGTTGAGAGTTGTGGTCAAGGTGAGTTAATTGAGTGTGAAGCAGAGGTGGGATGTTATAAAAATATTAGTTAAGTGTTGGGTGGGGCAAATTACAATAGCTTTATATGTTATCTTAGCATGAAATATTTTAATATATAAACTAATTTGATCATGTATATGCACGTATGCTTCTACATACACTTTGTCACAGTGTCGTAATCGAGTCATACAATTTTCTTTTCAAAGATCCGGAGAAACTATTAGTAAGTACTTCAGCAATGTATTATAAGCCATTAGAGAGATGCGACATGAAAATATTAAGCCACCACTACTCAAACTCCGTATACAATACAAGCAAATTCTAGAATTATGCCATTTCCTAAGGTACATTCACAAATAACAATTCATGTTACATTTCTTTCTAAAATAAATTTAGGAAGAGGATCGTGTTGGCATCATATACAGTACAAACATTAAAGCTAGAGTACCAAAGACATAAATTTGCATTCAAAGGAAGAAAACTATATCAAAGTCAAAAAGTGCTAGCAGCGCTGGACTTGGACTTAAGGTTTACATATGTTTTAGTAGGTTGGGAAGGGTCAACCCACGATGCAATCGTCCTTAAATGCATTAGAACGCCTTGTTGGTTTATGTGTTCCAGAATATATATAAATTAGGTTCATATTAAATATCTTAAAAAGTTAATTTTTTTAATTAATATAAATCATTAATTATTGTAGGCAAATAATACTTAGTTGATGGTGGTTAGTCCACCAAAAAAGGTTTTATCACTCCATATCGTGAAACAAGATATCACTTAAAAGAGTTTAGTGGCATTACACCAACAAATTATAAAAAGTTATTCACCCTTCAACACTCATCTCTACGCATAACCGTGGAGCGTGCTTTTCGTTCATTAAAAAAACGATTTACAATTTTAAAGAGCAAGTCATATTTTCCATTAGAAAGTCAAGCTGACATTGTGGTTTCTTGTTGCATATTACATAACTAGATACTCACTGATTGTAGGGATAATTTTTTTTTCTCGGAAGATGAATGAGTCAAAAGAGGTGGTCTTAGAAGAAGATATGAACGCATTTTAGATGACTCTCAAGAAGGGTTAGAAAAAAGAATCAAATATCGCGTGCCAATTGGAATCGCATGAATACTATTGACTATTAGCTCAAAAGTTATTTACTTTTGTTTTTTGAAGTATAATGGCCTCACTTTTGGACTTTGATAGTTTTAAATTTTTAAAAATAATTTCTTTTTTGTGAAGATATCTGTTCTTTTATGTTTGCTATATGTTTAATGTGCAAGTTAACTTCCTTTTGTTTTCACTAAACTCTATATATTGAATTTATTGTGGCACTGTTAAGATTATTTACATTTTTTAAGTGATGTATCTGTAGCATGTTGTTTATTATTGATAAAAATTATGAATACACAACAATTAACCGCTCAAGCTGCTTCAAAGAACAAGAAAAGAAAAACATTTCATGTGAAACTTAAAGCCTAAGTGGATCACCAGTTTGTTACAATTATGGCTGAATATGTGGATTTGAATATGCGAAGTCCACAAGGATTTAAGGAGTCTGCTTACCAAGGAATTGCTCAAAAGCCAAAAAGAAAATATGGAATTGATGTTACAAGGGAGCAATGCAAGAGCCAAATCGACACCAACGAACGTTGTGGATTCGTATTCAAGAATTGAAAAAAAATATATGGCATGTCTTGCAATGAAAATAAAAAAAATTATATTAATGGGTCCTGAAAAATACTTATCTCATATAAAGGTATTACTTTGATTAAAGTATTTTTTCTAATAATTCAAAAAATAAATAAATAAATCTCTAATTTTTGTTTAATGTGTCACAGGCTTTTACTCGAGATGCAACGTTCATCAATGTTCCCATTGTAAATTGTAGAGTTGCATAAGGTATGCAGTGAAGTTAATGCCACTGGAGATTGGTCTAAGTCTGGCAATAGCCAAACTCCTCTTGGCACCAAACAAATAAATTTGGATGGTGACGAGATTGAAGCTTTTGGAGAGATTGGAGGAGATGCTTCATTTCCTATGTAGTTGCCTGGAGTGGAAGTAGACGAAGGAAGCAAAAAAAAAAAAAGAAAGATGAAACAAGATATTCCATCTTCTTGAAGGGTTGTGGCTAAAAAAAAAACGAAGTAGTTCTAATGATGATCGCATCATTCATGAATACATTGCTATGATGAAGAATAGTGTCAATGAAGTTGTCAGCGCTATAATAAGTACAACAAGAGCCATATAAGATAGAAATTGTTCACCAGATTAATGACAAAGTTATCTAATATTCCATGATTCTTAAAGAAAAAAAATGATAGTATTTTTTTAAAAATTATAAGAGAACATAACAATGATTCATGCATTTCTCTTGAAGTCAATAGAGTCTAAGGCTAGGTGGACTTGGAATGAAATAAACAAGTGACATAGTTTTATGTCGTTAGATAAATATTACTTAGCATTTTATCTTGAATTGATGAATATGTAGTGAATTTGAATTCATATTTTGGTGTGTTTTTTTTTAATCATTAGTGGTCATCTTGTTTTATTTATCTATGGAACTTTTATTTTTATCATGCAGTGCATTGTTGGATTGTATTTAAACATTTTGTTTTGGATCATATGGTAAAAAATATTTTATTTAAACAGTTTCTTATAACCAAAGGTGTATCCACTGTAGCTTATGTGCCTGAGTGAGTATGCTTTCTTTGTATTTTTGTTTCAATCGGGAGTTTTCTTGAGTAGTCCTAATTATTTAAGATGTAATTAACTATGGGGACTTGTCCCTATACGAGGATGTGAACCTCAAAACATGTACATCGAATTGACTTCACTGGTAATTAGCTTTCATAAGATTTCTTCCATAATTGTGTCTTTAAATCATACCAAAGTGATCTCACTTCGGGGTTTATATTTTGGAGCAATCAATGTGAAAATTTACCTTCTGAAGGTTTCCCGTATAATTCTTTTCTTTGATCCCGTTATTGCCTGCCCAGTCCTCTAATTTCTCATCGCTTAGTTAATTTATATGATATGAGATGGAAAACTATTCGGAGAAGAGGGCAACATAACGGAAAACAAACCGGCGACTCCTCATCAACAATGACGACATTAAGCAAAAGAAGAAATGAAGGCTGGTGGTACGCGATGAGTGTCTCAATAAGTAGAAAAATATATCTTCTTTTAATTTTAAAAACAGTACAATAAATGCAGACACATAACATTCATGATGACACGAGCTAGATCTCTTGTAACCTTAGCACAATCATACTCATGTCAATCCTGATAACTTAGCTCGCATTACTCACTGGGATCAACTCGGCAAGCAATGCTCATCAAAGCATCGTGACCAACACGGAAGTCACTCTCTTAATGTGTCTCGCTCACTATCAATGTAAGCATGCAAATGTGAATGCAAATAATCATATGTTAAGTGTGAGATCAAATATGTCATAGGGGCAGTGACTCAAGAACAGATTGGCATACTGTGAAGGTAGTTGTCTTAATAGATGGGTATGTCAAGGAGGCAATGATCAAAGGATGGTCATGTCGTGATGATAACGACCAAACAAATAGGTATGCTGAGTAGGCAGTGAAGCGAGGGTGGGCATGTCATGATGGCAGTGGCTCAAACAAATCGGTATGTCAAGGAGGTAGTTACACAAAAGTGGGCATGTCACGATGGCATCAGTCTGAACAAATGGGTATGTGAGCCACCTAAAATATATAGTCTTTATGTACACATTTTATGCCTATTTTTGAGATACTACGCTATAATGGAAGATATTTGTGTGTTTTTATTTCAGGTACAATCAAATTGATGAAAAATGCTGAAATGAGTGAAAAAAGAATCAAATTTGGAGCAAAAATGAAGAAGGTGTGCAAAAGAACTGTGGTGCCTAAGTGCCCGGAGCTGGCTCTTACGTGTTAGTAAAACCGAGAAGGCGGCGCCTAAGTGCCAAGTTAGCAAATTTTTTATTCAATGAATTTGGACAAATTTTTTATTCAATAAAATTGGGCAAATTTTTGAAGAAGTGTTTGAAGTAGACACATAGTTAATTGACACAAAAATGCATTCAATTGGCTTTTGAAAGGAGGCAACTCTTGGAAGATTCATTGAATGTTGATACATTTTGAAGAGACACCAATACAACTTTTGAAAAATTCTATGAGAAGGACTTGGATTAGATTGAAGAGACTTCTTCCAACCTTCCTCCAAACGCAAGAGAGAGACTTCTACACGCCCCCATAGCCACACCACCAACACCTCTCTCATAGATTAATTAGCATATTTTATTAGAGAGAAGAGAGGAGTTGTAGTGTGTGAGTAGAGAGTGTTGTAAGGGGAAGTGAAGAGATTCAACAGAACTTCAAGAGTTTGGTGGAGAAGCTTTGAGAAAAGTTTTTATCTTTGTGACTACCTTTGGTTTTAATTTAGACTTTTTGTTTGTTTGCATGATTTCTACTTTCAAACTTAAGTATGGTTGTGTTTTCTCCATGAATTCTGAGTAGTTTTATTTATCTTTTTCCTTAAAATGATAAGTGATTAAGTATTGCATGGAACTTTTATTCCTATTATAGCATCTATAATTTGAGTAAGAATATTTTGTAAAGTAGAATTTGTTATCTAATTTCTTCTAATTTTAATTGCATATTATTTTTTTTCTATGGGTTTGATATTCGTGGCTTAGTCAAAAAGTTTTATATCACTTGACAACGATAAGTATACTTGCATAACATCTCATAATTAAATATAATAACTGCATTCTTATTTATTTCAAAGTTTTGCCTACTTGTTGCTTTGGATCAAGTTTTTAACACGGTTGCAAAGTAAGAAGTATAAGTAAGGAAAAATTAAGAATATAACCACATACGTCGTATTCTCCAATAAAATCAGGATCAAGTTTTTGGCGCCATTGCCGGGGAAGAATAAATTTTTTGAAGAAATTTTAAAAAGCAAATTCCTATTTCTAGAAACTCTTATTTAAACTTTTAGACTTATTATAGGAATATTGTAGTGTTATTTTTATATAAGTTTTTGTTTGTGTGATTTTATTTTATGTTGTTTTGTAGTAATGTATGTGTAGTTCAGATTTTACAGGACTAGTGTCTTACGATTCTGAATTGGAAAAAACTATTAGAAAAATTAAAAAAATCAAAAATACAGAAAAGGACAAAAAAATTCAAGAAATGACAAACCAAAATTATCAAAATGTTGAAATTAATCAAGAGCTTTAACCTTTAAGAGATTTTGTAAACCCTACGGTGGATGAAGTTCATTGTAGTATCCAAAAACCTACTGTAGTGGCTAATTCATTTAAACTTAAACCTACTATCATCTAAATGATATCAAATAATTAGCTTAGGAGAGCACCAATTGAAGATCCAAATTTACATCTTGCCGATTTTTTAGAATTATGTGCTACATTTAAATATGATGGTGTATCATATGATGTTATAAAACTTGGGCTTTTTTCTTTCTCACTGAGGGATAAGGCTAAGATATGGTTACATTCGTTGACACTTGGATCTATCTGAACTTGGGGTAATTTATCACAGAAATTCCTTGCTAAATATTTTTCACCATTAAAAACTGCAAAATTTTAGAAATGTTATTATATCTTTTATTCAGTTTGAAGGGGAAACTATTTATGAAGCATGGGAACGATTTAAAGAACTACTAAGAAAGTGTCCACACCATGCTATACCAGATTGGTTAATAATTCAAACTTTTTATAATAGATTAGCTGGATCTCTTAGATCTATTATCGACGTCGCTGCTGATGGTTCATTGATGTTCAAACCATTTCTTGACGCTTATGCTTTAATTGAAGAGATGGCTACTAATAATATTCAATGGCCTTCCAAGAGGGTAAATTCTAAGAAAGTAGCCAATATGCATGAATATGATGCTTTTGAAATGTTAGCAAATCAAGTTCCTCCAATTTCATGGAAGTTAGACCAATTTGGAAAGAATTTTTTTCAACCAATTGCAATGGTTGAAGAGAATTCATTGGGACAAATGGTAGATTCTCGAGCATCATTAGAATCTTTGAATATCATAAACAACAAGCAGAATAACTCATATTCAAACTATTATAACCCAGGTTGGAAGAACCATCCTAACTTTAACTTGAGCAATACTTCGGGTGATAATAATCAATAAAGGGGGAACAATCAAGTAAACCTATTAGGAAACTGGAACAACCAAGGTAATAGTAATTGTAGACGTACTTATCATCCAAGTTTTAACAGTAATCCATGATTGAATGAGAAAAAGTTGTCGATAGAAGAAGTGGTGTTACAAATGAAAAATTAGTTAAAAAATAAAGGAGCTACAATTAGAAATATTGAGAATCAATTGGGACACATAGCAAATTTATTAAGTAATAGATCCTAAGGAACACTTTCTAGTAATACAAAAGTAAATCTAGAAGACCAGAATAAAGAGCAAGTAAAAAATCATTCAACTTAGAAGCGGAAGAGAGTTGGAAGGTAGAGTTTAAAAGAAATTGAAGTAGAGAGAGAAGAAATTGAAGAGCCTGAAGAGGATGCTCTGAAAGATTTAGGAAGACTTATTTCTCCACTTAAAATTAACTTGGAAAAACCATCACCTTCATTTCCTCAGAGACTTCGTTAACAAAAATTGGATAAACAATTTTCAAATTTTTTTGGAAATCTTTAAGAAGCTTACAATTAATATTCCATTTGCTGAAGCTTTAGAACAAATGACAAGCTATGTGAAATTTATGAAGTATATTCTTAACAGGAAAAGGAAGTTCGAAGATAACGAGACTGTTACACTTAGTGAGGAGTGGAGTGTTATAACTCAAAAAAAGCTTCCTGAAATGCTAAAATATCCTGGTTGTTTCACAATTCCATGTGAAGTAGGAGACATATTTTTTGGGAAAGCCTTATGTGATTTAGGTGCAAACATTAACCTTATGTCATTGTCAATATTTAAATGATTGGGATTAGGAGAAACATCCTTTACTACTATAACTGCAGTTAGTAGATCATTCAATAATATATCTTAAGGGAGTTATAAAAGATGTTTTCATGAAAGTGAATCAATTTATATTTCATGTTGATTTCATTGTGCTACATATGGTGGAAGATAAGGAGATACCTATCATTTTGGGGAGACATTTATTAGCCACAAGAAGAATAATGATAGATGTGCAGAAAAGGGAATTAACTGCGCGTCAATGATTAAACAATTACATTTATTATTTTTAAATCAATGAAGTATCCTACAAAAGTTAAAGATGATGAATGTTACATAATAGATGTAATAAGATATCTGAGTGAATGTCATTTCAAAGCAACATATGAAGAGAAATTTGGAATGAAAGTATTGGAACACAAGAAAGAAGAGAAATTAGAGCAAATTAAAGATTTTTATAAGGATAATTCAAATTATATTTGAGAAATTTTTGAAGTTTTGGACAAGATAGGAAAAGATAAACTTTTTTGTCTATTGATTAAAAAACCTCCTGAAGTTGAGTTGTGCTTACTTCCTTAACATTTAAAATATACCTTTTAAGGTGATTTATCAACATTACTGGTTATAATTTCCTCAAAATTAACTATAGAAGAAGAAGTGTGTTTAATGAAAACTTTGAAAATTATAAGAAAGACTTTGGATGGGCAATTACTGATATTAAAAGAATTAGTCCTTCAATTTGTATGCATAGAATTCATATGGAAGAGAACTGCAAGCCCAAAGCTGATCCTCAAAGGAGATTGAATCTTATTATGAAAGAAGTTGTTAAGAAATAGATTTTAAAGTGGTTAGATGTTGGATTTATCTACCCTATTTCAGATAGTGCATGTGTTAGTTCAATTTACTACATTCCTAAGTAAGGAGGAATGATTGTGACTATGAATGAATATAATGAGTTAATACCAACAAGACAAGTCACAGGGAGGTGAATATGCTTTGATTATAGAAAATTAAATCTCGTCATCAAGAAAGATCATTTTTCACTACCATTTCTAGTTCAAATGTTAGATAGACTAGCTGGGCATAAATATTTTTTTTATGGATATACTGGTTATCATCAAATACAAATAGTTCTTGAGGATTAAGAGCAAACAAATTTTACCAATTCCTATGGTACATTTTATTTTAAAAGAATGTTCTTTGGTTTACGTAATTCCCCTACTACATTTCAAAGATGTATGATGGCAATTTTATGTGATTTAATTGACAAAGGAATTGAAATTTTTATGGATGATTTTTTAGTGTTTAGAACTTCATTTGAATCATACTTACAACATTTATCAAAAGTTCTTAAGCGTTGTGAAGAGACAATTTTAGTCCTTAATTGAGAAAAAAGTCAATTTAAGATAGCAGGAGGAATTATTTTATGACATCAAAAATCAAAAAATGGTATGGAAGTAGACCCTATAAAAATTCAAGTGATCGCTAATTTACCTCACCTAACAAATGTGAGAGAAATTAGGAGTTTTCTAGGATATGTTGGATTCTACATGTGATATATTAAAGTCTTTTCAAAATTTACTAAGCCTTTATGTCATTTGCTTGAAAAAGATGTAATTTTTTATTTTGATAAGAAGCAGCTAAAAGCTTTTGAGCTATTAAAAGAAAAATTAGTCACTGCATCAATTATTGTTTCACCAAATTGGGAAAAAACTTTTGAATTAGTGTGTGATGCAAGTGATTATGCTATTGGGGTTGTTTTAGAACAAAAGCATGAGAAGATTTTGAAAGTAATCTACTATACTAGTAGAACTCTTAATGAAGCTCAAATCAATTATACCACAACTGAGAAAGGGTTATTAACAATGATATATGTTTTTGATAAATTCAGATCATACTTAATGTGAACCAAATGTGTTGTGCATACTAATCATATGATATTAAATATTTAATGAAAAATAAGGATGCAAAACCAAGGCTGATACGATGAATTCTTCTTTTACAAGAATTTGACTTTGAGATAGTAGATAGGAAGGGAGCTGAGAATCAAATTATTGAGCATTTGTCCAAGCTTGAATTAGAAAAACCACTTTGTTTTGAAAAAGAAATTAATGAACATTTTCCAGATGAAGAATTGTTCAGTATTAATGAGTGGTGTGTTTCATAGTATGTCGGCATTGTGAACTTTATTGTTAGTTATATTACACCCTATGGACTGACATACCAACAGGAGAAAAAAATTTTATCTGAAGCTAAGACTTCTTTTTTGGATGACCCGCTTTTTTGTAAAAACAAAAAAATGATCTAATTATTTAAAGATGTGTGCGTATTAGAAGAAACTTATGAGATTATCCAAAAATGTCATAATTCTGATTTTGGGGGACATTTTGATGTAGAAGAAACTTATGAAATTATCCAAAAATATCATAATTCTGATTTTGGGGGACATTTTGGTGTTGATAAAACAATATACAAATATTTACAATTTGAATTTTATTCTCCAATAATCTTTAGAGATGTTAATGCTTATATCAAAAAGTGTGATTGATGCCAACGAGTATGTAATATTTCTAGGAGAAATGAGGTGCCCCTCAATTATGTGTTGGAAGTTGAGATATTTGATGTTTGAGGATTAGATTTCATGAGATCATTTATACTATCTTTCAAAAATTTATATATATTGTTAGCAGTTGACTATGTATCCAAATGGATAGAAGTTCTTAATTTACCTCGATGTGATGCTCAAAGGGTTGCAAAGTTTTTAAGAACAAACATATTTTGTAGATTTGGGATGCCGAGAGTGATCATAACTGGCGGGGGAAGTCATTTCAGAAATGCAATAATGGAGAAATTAATAAGGAAATATCATATCAACCATCAAATTGATACTGCTTATCATTCTCAGACAAGTGGTTTGGTTAAATGTCCAATCATGAAATTAAAAGAATATTGAAAAAATCTATGAATCTAACAAAAATGGATTGGTCAGTCAAGCTTGATTATGTTTTGTGGGCTTATAAGACTGCATATAGAACTCCTACAGAAATGTCCTCATACAGACTAATATTTGCGAAAGCATGTTTTTTACCAGTTGAACTTGAGCATAAAACATATTGAGCTATTAAAGAATTTAATTATAATTTAAAGGATGCTTGTGAGAAATGACTATTGCAATTAAATGAGTTTGAAGAGATAATGAATGAATTTTATGAGAGTGTTAAGATTTATAAAGAAAAGAGGAAGATGTGACATGATTGGAGGATTTTTACTAAAAATTTTGAGCCAGTGCAACAAGTTTTGCTAAATAATGCAATGTTAAGATTATTTTCAGGCAAACATAAGTCCAGGTAGATGAGCCCATTTGTTGTGATAAAAGTTTATCCCTATGGAGTTGTGAAAATATTCCCACAATGTGCATAATATTGGCTCAACTGGGCTCATCTAAATCAACTTCGAAGAGGCTTTCCACTGCCTTTGGGTTTGCATCCATGAGGCTACCAACTCTTTGAGTTTTTCGGTCTGAATAAATTCTTTGTCTAGGCCCCGGAGGTGTTTGCACTCCTTTGTGTAATGACTGTGGTCCTTATAGTATTTGCATAATTTATTCGTATTCTATCGAAATGCTCGCATTCTCATCGGTGAAATCATTTTGAAGTACTCCTTATCTTGCATGACTTCCATTAGCTCCACCATCGAAACTCTCAACTGAGTCAGTTTTGGTGTTTCTCAGTTGGTTGCAGATCAATCTTTCAACCAACTTCATCCTCTTTAGTAGTTTATATCGGCTTCTTTGTAGTCACAAGAGTACCGACCTCCTTCACATTTGAAGTGTGAACCATCCTTCGGCCTTCAGCCATCTTCTCGCAAACCATTTTTCTTCTAGTGGCAGCCGAATTGGTCACATTTTTGGTGGGGGTGAATATACTCCTCTGTTGTAATGTAGTGGTTGGCTAAGTCCAAGAGTTCAGCCAGACAATTGGGTTGACATAAACCCATAAAATTCTTGAATTGTTTGCTCCTCAGCCCTTATGTCAAAGTGGCCTGTGCTACTGCGAGCTCCAAATTTCACACTTCCAGCATTTCCTTCAAGAATCAAGTGACATACACTTGATGAGTTTCCTCTGGTCCTTGGTTGGCGTGCCACAAGGCTCGTGAGTCCTTCTGGGGCTTCTAGGCAATAGCGAACAACACCGTGAACATCTTTTTGAACTCACCGAAGGAGGTGATTACTCCTACCAAGAGCCCATTAAACTACCTCAGGGTTGAGTCCCTCATCATAATATAAAATAATTAACACTTCAATACGTCGAAGATTTTAGAACACAGACAACCAACTCAAAAGATACCATATGGTCCTCAGGATAATCATGACAAGTTAACAATGCATTCTTTACATTTCAAGTCAACTTTTATTTTCTTTGTACATGTTAACTAGCATCCAAGTTCTTCCCAATTATTTGAATATATGCACTTTGACATGAAAGCTCTTCGATGCCATTAAATTGGAAAAACTTCGGTCAGCTCAAGCATTAAAAACTAATTTGCATTGACATAATCTTACGCGTAAGAAAAAAAAATCAAGTTTTTTACTTTGGAAATATCTATATGGCTCATAATGGACGTCAAAGTTCATCGTGACAAAGGACCAAATTCAAAGTGATGAGGATATATATAGGGTGTGCACAGCTACAACTTCCAAAAATGGAGAACCTTAATTTCTTGCCAAAAATTCTTCTGTCCCGGCACCCCAAAACTAGGGCTGTCAAAACGGCTCGTTGTTCGCGAACAGCTCGTGTTCGGCTCGTTAAGAAGCTCGTGTTCGGCTCGTTAATTTCGTTCGATAAGTTAACGAG
>JXCR01128614.1:117227-146361 GCA_002079205.1 Phalaenopsis hybrid cultivar | reverse complement strand
AAATTTTTTTTTTTTTTTTTTTTTTTTTGTTAGGATTCGACGGGAACTTTCTCTTCTCATCATAGGAGACTGTTTAGATATTCTCTATATCTGATGTGATAGTGATTTTTAGTTTTGTTGTGTGAGTTGTACCTAGTGACCAATGGTTCTTAGGTACAATTCCTGTAATTTATTTTTTGATGAATAAAGGGTCCGTTTTGGGCAGCTTGTTTCAGGATAAACTGCTTATCCTGAAACGCGGCCCGCAGGCCGGCCGCAGGAGTCAACCCGCTGTCTGCATTTAGTGTAAAAACTCAAACGAAGTTTCTGATAAGCTGACGAAAAGCACAAACCAAATGGTACGACGATGTTTTGAAAACGCCGCCCGCACTTATAAGCTGTCCCAAACGGACCCAAGTTTCGTCCAACCTAATGCACTTGCAACTCATTGTTTATTTTGGTGGCATTTGCTTGCATACCACACAATTTTTATATATTTACAATGTTAACTTTAAGTGTTTGTTACAAGAAAATATTGTGGTATTTATGTAAAGTTTCCTTACAAATACACGAACAATTTTGATAAATTCACAAATTTTCTATAGGACAAATATAATCTATATCATTTCAACTAATTTAAATAGTAAATGCACCATTATCTTAACTTATTTAAATAATAAATGGAAAGGCCAGACCAGTCTAACTACAAAACTTTAAATAGAACTCGGGCTCACACTCGGCCGTTTCGACTGGTCAAAACCTGAATAAAGCAGATCAATGCCAAGCCCAACCCGTCCATTGCTCGGGTCTATTCCACATGCATACACTTGGTATTAAATTCACCTAGACATATAAGAAATAATTCGTACCAATAAAATCAATTTAAAACTCTAGATGCATATCGTTTTGACCATTTATATGAAGTAATTTTCTTAATAATTCAAATCAACAACCTATGATGTCATTCAATCTTAATCAAAGCTAAGTATAAAAGAAAATATTTCTTTAGGCATGAGAAAAGCTAGCGCGACAAATCGGTAGAGCTAACTTGTTTAGTACGAAAAATAATAATAATTTAGAGACTCATTTGCTCAAATGCATGTAATCAACTGAGCCATATTTATAATTTTATTTAAAATATTTCAATAAATCAAAAAAAAAAACTTTTTCTCTAAGAAAAAAAAAGGCAATTATTTGTAACAAGGACGGTGCATGTATCTGCTCTAAACAATATAAGAAAATATTCCTGCTCTGCGGTCTCAATCCAGAGAAATTATTCTGTGTGGACACTGCATGCAGACATGCATGTGGTGTTGTCTGCATGCGGTGTCTGATCTCCACCATCGATCGCCGCAATCAAAATTTTCTTTTTTTTTTTTTTTAAAGGAAAAAATGGCCCACCGAAATAAATCTTTGTGGTGATCGACGGTGGAAATCGGACACCGCATGCATCACCGTATGGAATAATTTTTCCTCAATCCAAAGGTCGAAGTTGATCCAATAAATCATTCTCAATATTTTCCAATAATGAGAATGATTTATTGGATCAAATTTAAGCTTTGGATTGAGACCGCAGCTGAGGAATATTTTCTTAGATTGTTTGGAGCAGGTTCATGCACAATCCAAGTTACAATTACTTAACTTTTTAAAAAATGCTATTTTTGTTGCATTTGGCAAATTCAACGATTTGCACATATCTTTTCATGCAAATCCACTTAGTAAAAAAAATTCTTTTGTAGTTAAATAAATACAAATATGATATTTGCATATTTCTTTAAACCTATTTAAATTAATTTATTTGAAAAAAAAAAATAGTAAACGAAAAAAATGAGTGTTGCATGCAGAGTCATTTTTGAAAGTTATTTATTTATGAAATTGTTTAATTATAATGATATTGTTTATTTGAGAAAATATTACATCATGACTCCTAACGTAGTTTCCATTCGGAGTCTAATGGTGGGGCACCACGCATCAAGTGGGCCCCACCGCCCCACTGTAATACACTGACATTGGCCAGTGTAAAGTACGGTAGGGCCTACTTGACACGTGACGTCCCATCATTAGACTCTGGATGCATTAGGAGTTCTGATGTATTATTTTGCCTATTTATTTCAGTACTAATTAATTGTAATGCTTGAGTTGCCATTAATTCATAAATTACTTAGTATATTCGTATATGGCTTGGCTAATAAATTATTTTCCTAGAAAATAAAGAATCTCAAACTAAATTAAATTCAAGCTGAAATAATTATTTTTTTTTGTTTATGGTTACTTTATTTTTGATATTTACGTACATACCACATAATTCTTATATATTTATATGTCTGACACATAAACTTTTGTTGTAACACTCAAATATTTCATATCACATTAAAAATATACTTTTTTTTCGTGCATCGGCAAAATGGTAGGAATGTAAAAAATAAAGTTTATATGTTAGATATGTAAATTCATATGAATCTTGTGGTCTGCATGCAAAGGTGATTGTCAATTCAGATTTGAGCAATTTAACAGGCTTTATCGTCAATTGGAGGCCCGTTAACAAGTGAATTTGCAGGGCCATGGCCCATTGCAACATCTTACAAAATAGCAAGTGTGACCTCAAATTTCTACTTCACCTTCAATAATCTTTTTTTTATGAGCATTGCTCTTCAAATGTTTTATTCAAAGCAACATTTTCTCATAAGGAGGCTCAACATAAGTTTTGAATTTTCCTCTCCTTTTCTCTTTTTAGTCTCTTTCCTCAAATCCCTACAAACATTTATTGAGTTATCCAAGATAAAAAAATATGGTCAAAAACCATTATAAACGATGTTAAGATGTCCGCTCCGACCCTAGCAATGATCAACCTAACATCGCTCTTCAAGGGTTTTGTTTAGCAGAACGTTTTCTCATAAGGAGGCTCGATGTCTATTTTAGATTTTCTCCTCCCTTTCTCTATACGGTCTCTTTCCTCGAAACCATATTTTACATGAACGAAAATCTTAGCCTTGTGTTGCTAGTGAGACATTTGCACATGTGCCTCTATTTGTCCTAAAACTATTGATCCTTAACCGACACGAAATTTATAGTCGCATTTCTCTGTAACAAAAGTAGAAGTCTAGTTATCAATTTATTTATTTTCTTCTTTCTAATTTCATTTCAATCAACCTTATAATTGTCTCTTGCCTAAATCATATATCCCTTCCACCATTACTAGCAAGGAATCCACCTCTCCCCCTTCTCCTTCCATAGATAAAGTTGTAATGCTTTCGTCTTGTTCAAAATATCTCCTTTATTACCCAATTGTTTCCCCCAAAATCTTCATTACTCATGCTTTATCCATCATCTTATTAGTTGTGATATTCCCTTGAGCTAAGAACCTATCTTTGATGGACATTTGCTCCATATCTATCAATCCCAAGCCAAGTTCTTAGCTTCAATTATTGCTTTTACATTTCTTCTAAGAGCAGGAAAGCAAAACAAAATCAGAGTTCATTTTTCTCGTTCCTAGTAACTTGTTTTTATTAAACATCGTCATTAAAAATGTTAAGATATTAAATAATGATGCTTTGTTGCAAATTATTAAAATTTGTTAAGGGTCATAATGTTTATTATATCTTTTTGAAACTAAACTTTTATCTTCTTTTCTATTTAACAATTTCTATACCACCTAATATGACTAATTTTTCTCATGAAAGTAATTATAATAATTTTTTTATATATTTTGATGGTTGTGATCTTTAACTAAATAGAATATTATAAGGTTTTTTTGCTACTTTTACCATTCACGCTCAATTTATCCTTTGTTATCTAGATGATATTTTCACCATTAAATTTTTTATTATTACACTCATTAAAAATTTTCCTTTAACTTTAAACTTTTAAGATGAATAGCATTACTAGAATGTAAATATAAAGTATGCTGATAATGAATTTAAGGCTATCAAAAAAAAATGATGCATTCTCTCATATCATATATAAAATACGTAATGTGGTGAAACATTAAATCACACAAGCACACATGTCGATCAATTAGTAAATGAATTTAAGAGTCTGTGTATCAATCACACTGAGAATGAGTTAATTATATAAACAAAATAAATGTTTGTCTGTTAATCATATGTTTAGTTTGAATGGTCAAAAGTTTGTGAAATTTAATGGTTTTTAAATAATAATTTTGTAAAAAGCTAAATCTAAAAAGTTGTGTTTTTGAATGTAAGAGTTATGCTTTTTTGAATTAGATCATGTGAGTCCTTGATTTTCATCCAAAAATTTTTCAAACTAAATATTTACAATCGGGGATAAATACAATTTATTCTATTTCTAGAAATGAGAAGTGTTAGGGACTCATATTATAGTCAGGTTTTGCTTAAGCTCGTAAAGTCTTCCAAGTGTCCTCTAGTCTCATATGTAGTTACAAGCTCCTACTAACAAATTTTTTTTCTATTAGGTGATTGAGTGTTATCTTTCTCATTCTTCTGGCCCTTGGTCAGTAGTTCTGGATTACTAGGGGTTTTAACATTTCAATTGACCAAATTAAATATAAGTAAAAATTTAAAAGACAACACACAAATATGTAATAAAATCTTATAAAGTATAAAATAAATCTCATGAAAAAAAAATATAATTCATCACTCATACAAATCAAAGAAGCACAAAATAATTTGTTTCTAAATATGTTGTGAGAAATCTAGAATAGATTTCATTTTGAAATTAAATTAAAGAAGTTATATAAACAAGAAAAATCAACTCTGAGAGAAATCTTGTTTTTCTCCACTTTAATCCTTCCTTGTACAATGATCTACATTGGATTTACCTTATCACTCACTCATAATGTAGAAAACACACTCACTACTCACTCTAAATACACATACACACAGTAAAATTTCTCCAAGCCTTCCTGAATGTGAATGTTAGTCTCCAACACTAGTCCCAAGTATATTTGTCAACTACAACTAGATTACTAGAGGTACAACATCATGGTTATCACCTTAACCATAAAAACACTCCTATGATATAAGGTTTAGTTAACTTGAGCTTAAGTCTAGGTCAGTTTTAATCCCATTTGAGATTAACCTAAATGAACTTCCAATTGGACTCAACCCAACTGAAGTTAAGATTGAACCTCAGACTTGACTTAGCTTATTTTTTTTTAGGCTTAACCTAAACCCTAAAGTGTTGGGTCTACTTATCATAGACCTAACTAAACCCTAAAGTGATGGGTTTACCCATCTTAAACCAAACTAAATCCTAAATGTTGGGTCTAAACCACATTCAACCTAACTTGAACCTAACCCCAAATGTTGGGCTTAAACCATATTAAACCCAATCTACACCATAAACCCAATTAGTTCTAACTTATATTAAACTTAATTAACCTATTAAGTATTACTTAAATTAGAACCCGAATTAGGTCAAACCTACATTAAACCTAATTAACATATTAAGTATTACTTAAATTAGACTTAATTAGCCATAAAACCTAATTATTTCTAACCTAAATTAGACTTAAATAACCTATTATGTCTTACGTAAATAATAATTAATTTACTTTAAACCGAATTAGGTTTAACCTACATTAGACCTAATTAGCCTACTAAGTCTTACTTAAATAAGACTTAATTATTCCTTAAACCTAAATACGACTAACCTAAATTAGACCTAATTAACCTATTAAGTATTAATTAAATTAAACTTAATTAACCTTAAACCCTAATTAATTCTAACCTACATTAAACCTAATTAACCTATTAAGTATTATTTAAATTAGACTCAATTAACCTTAAACTCTAATTAGGTCCAACCTACATTAGACCTAATTAACTTATTAAGTCTTACTTAAATTAGGCTTAATTAATCCTTAAAACCAATTAGGTCTAACCTACATTGAAGCAAATTAACCTTTTAAGTCTTACATAAATTAAACTTAATTAACCTTAATCCCAAATTAGGTCTGACCTACATTGGACATAATTAACCTATTAAGTCTTACTTAAATTAGAATTACTTAATTCCTAAATATATTTAGTTTTAACCTACATTAGACCTAATTATCCCTAAAGTTGACTAAGTTTTACTTAAATTAGACTGAGTTAAACCCTAAACCTAGGTTCAACCTAACTTGAAACTAACCCTAAATGTTGAGTCTAACCCATATTAGACTAAAACCTAACCCTAAATCCTTAAGGTTAACTCAAGATGAACCTAACATAAATATTTAAGGTTAACTCAAATTAAACCTAGACTTAAATCCTTAGGTTCAACCCAAATTGAACATAACTCTTAATCCAACCTAAATTGGACTTAGTCTCAAACCTTTTTAGGTTCAACCTACATTGAATCTAAACCCTAAGTATAATCTAGCTTAGACTTTATTCAACTGAAACGTCGAGTCAATCTGACCTAACTCGTGTTAACTCAAATCAACTAAAATATCGGGTTAACCCAACCTAACTCGGGTTACTCCAAATCAACTGAAACATCGAGTCAACCCGACCAAACACAAGTTAACCTAAATCAACTGAATCATTAAATCAACCCTACTTAACTTGCATTAACTCAAATTAACTGAGCCACTGGATTAATCAGACCTAACCTAGGTTAATCCAAGTCAGCCCAATTTTTAGGTTAAGTTAATTTAATTCAAGTTAAAACAACCCGATTTAAGATGTAGCCTCGAACTTTAGAATAAGTTTAATTAAGAATTTATTCAAGTCCAAACCAACTTAAACTCAAGTAGTAATTCAAGTTTAAATCACTTTAGAATTTAAATAAGTCTGATATAAATTAAACATGATCTAATCCAAAATCATTAATTTGAGTTACAGTTTAACTTAAAGTTGACTCTAAGTTAATGAAGCTCGATGAAAGATGAACTCAGTGTCTCTACTGGGTTAGTCTAAGGTTAAGTGGGTTTAGTTTGACTTCGGTTAAACTAAGCCAACCTGGATTAATATTATTAAACTTAGGACAAGGATTCAGGAAAATCCAAGGGACAACTAGCCTAATTTACGTTAACTTGGATTACTCAGAAACTCACTTTGAATCAATTTAATCCAACTTGAACTGGTCCAAGATTGACCTAGACCTGCGTAATTGAAGGTTAAATAGGGTTTAAAAAATTTACATTTAGCCTTAATCAGGGATAATTTAGTTCAAATGTATCAAACCAACTTAATAAAAATGGCATAAATTTCGCCCACTTAAACTTTAACAAAAAAAATGCAGCTTGGTTTGACAAGATATTTTGGAGGAGGCAACTCATGGCTGCTTACAAAATATGTTTCAGTCACTAGTGACTAAACAAACTGCAAATCTCATGAGACATCGAAACCATGGGATCTTGATCAGGTCATCACAAATAAAAATAAACAAAAAGACAAAATAAAATTAATTAATCGAATAATAAGATGTAAACAGTTTAAATTTTATAACCCCTAAAATCCAGAAAAGACATTTAAATTTAAATGAAATCTTAATGAACAAAGATCACATAACACAATTTTAATCCAGTCTATCGTGGTTTACGTAGATCTGTTAGATGATGCAATATGTGATTGCTGATAAGAATATTTCATTCATAGTGGGTTTAACCACCTCTCAGACAAAGTAAATTATGGTACCTTGACGACCCCGGGACGATGGAGCCATGAACATCTTGACCGACTTGTCTAAAATTTAAAAAATTAATAAACAAACTAAAACATAATCATATGTTAAACTTTGCATTGCATAACTAATGAAGAAAATAAGCAGATGTTGCTCTAGATTTACTTTACATGTTATTAGAGTGTCCTAACTTTGTTTTGCAGAGATGAATAGTCAAAACCTGAAAATGAAGGATGAACCTCAGTTAAACACAAACCTATAATATAGTCCAGAATTGTTAGAAATCTACTACTCATAGGACAAGACGTTGAAGTTTCTTTCCTTGAAAACAACATTTAAAGCTTTCAAGAATAGAACATAACCTTAATCAGGAGTTCTTTTAAGTAATTTTGATTACTAAAGATATAAATAACTATAAGAGTTTACCCATTTATGAGAAGTTAAACCCCTGAATAGGTGACAACACCTAAAATCTCTANTCATTGTGTTGCTAGTGAGACATTTGCACATGTGCCTCTATTTGTCCTAAAACTATTGATCCTTAACCGACATGAAATTTATAGTCGCATTTCACTGTAACAAAAGTAGAAGCCTAGTTATCAATTTATTTATTTTCTTCTTTCTAATTTCATTTCAATCAACCTTATAATTGTCTTTGGCCTAAAACATATATCCCTTCCACCATTACTAGCAAGGAATCCACCTCTCCACCTTCTCATTCCATAGCTAAAGTTGTAATGTTTTCGTCTTGTTCAAAATATCTCCTTTATTACCTAGTTTTTTCCCCCCAAAATATCCATTACTCATGCTTTATCCATTATCTTATTAGTTATGATATTCCCTTAAGCTAAGAACCTATCTTTGATCGACATTTGCTCCATATCTATCAATCCCAAGCCAAGTTTTCAGCTTCAATTATTGCTTTTACATTTCTTCTAAGAGCAGGAAAGCAAAACAAAATCAGAGTTCATTTTTCTCGTTCGAAGTAACTTGTTTTTATTAAACATCGTCATTAAAAATGTTAAGAGATTATATAGTGATGCTTTGTTGCAAACTATTAAAATTTGTTAAGGGTCATAATGTTTATTATATCTTTTTGAAACTAAACTTTTTTCTTCTTCTCTATTTAACAATTTCTATACCACCTAATATGACTAATTTTTCTCATGAAAGTAATTATAATAATTTTTTTATTTATTTTGATGGTTGTGATCTTTAACTAAATAGAATATTATAAGGTCTTATTCACTACTTTTACCATTCACGCTCAATTTATCCTTTGTTATCTAGATGATATTTTCACCATTAAATTTTTTATTATTACACCCATTAAAAATTTTCCTTTAACTTTTTACTTTTGAGATGAATAACATTACTAGAATGTAAATATGAAGTATGCTGATAATGAATTTAAGGCTATCAAAAAAAAATTGATGCATTCTCTCATATCATATATAAAATATGCAATGTGGTGAAACGTGAGTAAATCACACAAGCACACATGTTGATCAATTAGTAAATTAATTTAAAAGTCTGTGTATCAATCACACTGAGAATGAGTAAATTTTCTAAACAAAATAAATATTTGTTTGTTAATCATATGTTTAGTTTGAATGGTCAAAAGTTTGTGAAATTTAATGGTTTTTAAATAATAATTTTGTAAAAAGCTAAATCTACAAAGTTGTGTTTTTGAATGTAAGAGTTATGCTTTTTTGAATTAGATCATGTGAGTCCTTGATATTCATCCAAAAATTTTCCAAACTAAATCTTTACAACCAGGGATAAATACAATTTATTCTATTTCTAGAAATGAGAAGTGTTAGGGACTCATATTATAGCTAAGTTTTGCTTAAGCTCAAAACGTCTTCCAAGAGTCATCTAGTCTCATATGTAGTTACAAGCTCCTACTAACAATTTTTTTTTCTATTAGATGATTGAGTGTTATCTTTCTCATTCTTCTAGCCCTTTGGTCAGTAGTTCTAGATTACTAGGGGTTTTAACATTTCAATTGACCAAATTAAATATAAATAAAAATTTAAAAGATAACACACAAATATGTAATAAAATCTTATAAAGTATTAAATAAATCTCATAAAAAAAATATAATTTATCACACATACAAATCAAAGAAGTACAAAATAATTTGTTTCTAAACATGTTGTGAGAAATCTAGAATAAATTTCATTTTAAAATTAAATTAAAAAAGTTATACAAACAAGAAAAATCAACTCTGAGAGAATTCTTGTTTTTCTCCACTTTAATCCTTCCTTGTACAATGATCTTCACTGGATTTACTTTATCACTCACTCATAATGTAGAAAACACACTCAATACTCACTCTAAACACACATACACACAGTAAAATTTCTCCAAGCCTTCCTGAATGTGAATGTTAGTCTCCAACACTAGTCCCAAGTATATTTGTCAACAACATGGATACAACTAGATTACTAGAGGTACAACATCATGGTTATCACCTTAACCATAAAAACACTCCTATGATATAAGGTTTAGTTAACTTGAGCTTGGGTCTAGGTTAGGTTTAATCTCATTTGAGATTAACCTAAATGAACTTCCAATTGGACTCAACCCAACTAAAGTTAAGATTGAACCTCAGACTTGACTTAGCTTATTTTTTTTAGGCCTAACCTAAACCCTAAAGTCTTGGGTCTACTTATCATAGACCCAACTAAACCCTAAAGTGATGGGTTGGGTTCACCCATCTTAAACCAAACTAAATCCTAAATGTTGGGTCTAAACCACATTAGACCCAACCTAAACTAAAAGCCTAAACTCAAAGCATATGTTCAGCCTAACTTTAACCTAACCCCAAATGTTGGGCCTAAACCATATTAAACCCAATCTACACCATAAACCCAATTAGTTCTAACTTACATTAAACTTAATTAACCTATGAAGTATTACTTAAATTAGAACCCCAATTAGGTCAAACCTACATTATACATAATTAACATATTAAGTATTACTTAAATTGGACTTAATTAACCATAAAACATAATTAGTTCTAACCTACATTAGACTTAAATAACCTATTAAGTCTTACGTAAATAATAATTAATTAACTTTAAATTGAATTAGGTCTAGCCTACATTAGACCTAATTAACCTATTAAGTCTTACTTAAATAAGACTTAATTATTCCTTAAACCTAAATACGACTAACCTACATTAGACCTAATTAACCTATTAAGTCTTACTTAAATTAGACTTAATTAACCTTAAACCCTAATTAAATGAAATCTTAATGAACAAAGATCACATAAAACATTTTTAATCCAGTCTATCCTGGTTTATGTAGATCTCTTAGATGACACAATCTGTGATTGCTGACAAGAATATTCCAGTCATAGTGGGTTTAACCACCTCTCATACAAAGTAAATTATGGTACCCTGACGACCCGAGACGATGGAGCCATGAACATTTTGACCTGCTTGTCTAATATTTAAGAAATTAATAAACAAACTAAAACATAATCATCTGTTAAACTTTGCATTGCAGAACTGATGAAGAAAAGAAGCTGACATTGCCCTAGA
Organism: Phalaenopsis hybrid cultivar; assembly: GCA_002079205.1. Classification (NCBI taxonomy): domain Eukaryota; kingdom Viridiplantae; phylum Streptophyta; class Magnoliopsida; order Asparagales; family Orchidaceae; genus Phalaenopsis; species Phalaenopsis hybrid cultivar. The sequence continues at coordinate 135,238 of JXCR01128614.1, read as the reverse complement.
TTTACTTTACATGTTATTAGAGTGTCCTAACTTTGTTTTGCAGGGATGAACAGTCAAAACCTGAAATGAAGGATGAACCTCAGTTAAACATAAAACTATAGTATAGTCCAGAATCTTTAGAAATCTACTACCCATAGGACAAGACGTTGAAGTTTCTTTCCTTGAAAACAACATTTAAAGCTTTTAAGAATAGAACATAACCTTAATTAGGAGTTCTCTTAAGTATTAGAGTGTCCTAACTTTGTTTTGCAGGGATGAACAGTCAAAACCTGAAATGAAGGATGAACCTCAGTTAAACACAAACCTATAATATAGTCCATAATCTTTATAAATCTACTACCTATAGGACAAGACGTTGAAGTTTCTTTCCTTGAAAACAACATTTAAAGCTTTCAAGAATAGAACATAACCTTAATCAGGAGTTCTTTTAAGTAATTTTGATTACTAAAGATATAAATAACTATAAGAGTTTACCCATTTATGAGAAGTTAAACCCCTGAATAGGTGATAAGACCTAAAATCATTGGTTGAGGGGGTTTGATTTTCATGTGGTTTTTTTATAGAGATGCTTTCAAAGTTTCTTGAAAATCCGACTATACTTCGGTCAAGCACATTGGAACCCTTTCTACAAGGTTCACCTCCTGAAGGTATTTTCCCCTACATGTCTTTTTCCGTTTGACCCTTTAAACTTTGTGCCTAAATTCTCCTCATAATTGGAGATATTTGAAGCAANAAGGTTCACCTCCTGAAGGTATTTTCCCCTACATGTCTTTTTCCGTTTGACCCTTTAAACTTTGTGCCTAAACTCTCCTTGTAATTGGAGATATTTGAAGCATGACAATTTATATAGACCATTAAGCTGACATATAAATTGGACGTGTTGGTGATATGGGTGGTGATGGAAAAAGACATGTATTGATAAATTTATCATGGAAAAATAGTGTTGTAACTCCAAACCCAAGGACATTGTGAGGGCATAGTATTGGCACTACTATTCACCGATATTTTGTAAGAAACAACCGTTGCTTTCTTAATATACTGGTGGTTCTGGCCNGAAGCATGACAATTTATATAGACCATTAAGCTGACATATAAATTGGACGTGTTGGTGATATGGGTGGTGATGAAAAAGGCATGTATTGATAAATTTATCATGGCAAAATAGTGTTGTAACTCCAAACCCAAGGNGTGTCTCGAACCAGTCTTTGTGAGGACACATGTGGAAAGAACACCCTGAGTCGAGGATCCACTCCTTACTGGCTTCAGATTCTGTAATCACCAGGGCCTCAGCAGAATCGTAGTAATCAGATGTTACGCTTGCTTCTCCTAATTCTTCTGCACCATGTCCTCAGCAGAATCGTAGTCATCAGAGGCTACGCTTGCTTCTCCTGATTCTTCTGGTCTCTTCTTGATACCTTATTCTTCTGTCTGGGCAGGTTCTTCTTGAAATGACTGTCCTTGTGACAATGATAACACTTGAAAGATCCCCTTGATGACTGATTCCCGCCATCCTTGCCTGACCTTGATCTGTACTGACAATTTCTCGAATCTTTCATGTCCGATCTTCGTTTGACAATAAGACTGTCTCCGCTGACTTCCTTATCCCTGTCATGCTTCCTCTGAAGTTCTTTCGCTCTAATCAGAGATTGGACCTCCTCTAGAGTAATAGTCTGCACCCTTCCATAGAGCATCGCATCCTTAGTAGCTCTTAGGAATAGAGTTTAACAACAGCAGTGCCTTGTCCTCATCGTCCATCTTGACGTTGATGTTCTCGAGGTCGTCGATGACCTTGTTGAACTCGTCGATCTGTTCTGAGACGGATTTGTCTTCATGCATTTTGAAGGAGTATAGGAGCTGCTTCAGAAAAGCCTATTAGCCAAAGACTTTGTCAGGTAGAGTACCTCGAGTTTGGCCCAAAGCGCTTGAGCCGTTGTCTCCCTCGACACCTCCCTCAGAACTTTGTCTCCCAAGCTCAAGATTATCAAACTGTGGGCCTTGTCCAGTATGTCGATCTTCTCCTTCTCGGTCATGTCGGCCGGCAATGCCGCCATCCAGCATGCCGATCTTCTCCTTCTCGGTCATGTCGGCCGGCAATGCCGCCGACCCTTGCAAGGCTTCTGCAACACCCTGTTGAACCAATAGAGCTCTCACCTTTACTCTCCATAGGCCGAAGTCATTCATCCCATTGAATTTCTCAATGTCGAATTTGATGGAACTCATTGTCGTGGCTAGGATTTCTTCCAATGAATTCTACCTGCTGCCCTTCCAAGAACTAGGCTTCTCCCCGTGAACTCCACTGCCTTCGCCAACTGAACAAAGAGCTCTGATCCCTTCTGGCAGAGATCACACCTGTTCACCGAAGAAAACTTCCTGTTCTGTGCTTGCGCCTCCTTTCCGCAAGCACTCCTCTGCGTCCAGCAGAACAAATCAGGAATTCCTCCGCTATCTCTCGCACGAGAATAACTGTCTCTCCAGAGTCGTCGCGCCTCACCAAACTGCTCAGGTCCTTCTGCTTTGCGAACTCCCGAACAAGGAACTCCTCGAACCCTTTTCTGCGGGATCTCCACCTCTTCCCTCTGGCCGAGCTGCTTGCAAGACCGAAATCCTCTGCTGGCAGCCCTGTCGCAAAATTTTGGCCCTCGCTCGATGACTGTTCCTCCTCCGTCTCGCCAAACCGCACAACCTGCGGTGCGAATCCAGTCGATCAAAGCTTCCACTGCTCACTGAATCTGTCACGATTCGGCTGACTGCGACGCGATCCGCTTGCTCCTCTATTCGTGAATGTCGAACTCCTCTTCTTCATCGTTGGCCGCGAACACCTTTACGCGGACACCTCTAGCCAAGAAGTATGAATCTTCCCACAGACGGCGCCAATTGTTGTCCGATATGTACTTCCTGGCATAGAAATGAGACGAAAAGAACACAAGCAAACACAGATCGTTTACGTGGTTCAATCCAACTGGATCTACGTCTACGGAAGGGAATCAATCAAATAGTTCACCAANACGTGGTTCGATCCAACTGGATCTACGTCCACGGAAGGGAATCAATCAAATAGTTCACCAAGGAAAAATAAATTGAGAATACATAGCTTATACATAGAGATGAGCCCTCATCTTCCCTCTATGGCCTCCCTCTCAAGCGACACCTTGATACAAGACCTCAAGATGCTCTCCTCCTCTCTAGCTCTCTAGGTATTCTCTTCTCCTTTGTGGTAGCTTAAGATTTCTTTCCCCTTGCCCTCCTAAGCCTCAAACCCTCTCTATTTATAGAAGCAAGAGAGTGGTAGGTGGGAGGTAGGTGGGCGGTAGGTGAACGGTAGGTGAGCGGTAGGTGAGATGTGGTAGGTGAGTGGTACCTCATTACAAAAATGCTCTTTTACCTTAGTTCAATAATTGGGGGTCAAAATAACACTATATATATATATATATATATATATATATATATATATATATATATATATATATCTGTGTGTGTGTATTTCATGTGGAACTAATATTTTGGGTTGCTAAGTGTAAATTTTACTTATTTACTTATATATTTATAGGGTATCCATTTGTCAGTTACATTGATTAAGCTAAGAAGTGTTCTCCTTCGATCATCTTGTTGGTAATTTTTAGTAGTTGTTGGATCTTATAGAGACGGGGTGTCGATGGTTACCCACGAAGGCCCTTGAAAATAATAAATTTGTGCCCATTTTTAGCTCAAAATACTTATGTCTCGTTCTGATATTTTATATATGTCCACCACCCGGTTCTATACAAACATGCATGTCAACATATTTCATATTTAAATTTTAAAATATTTGATGCTTGTGGTAATTGCAATTTCATTAAAGGCTGCAGATACACACTAGCATTTTCCATTTTACTATACTTTACTATATATATGTCTTGTTTATGCATGCGACGCCATCATCATTTAGCTATTCATTTGGAAAGGGCCCTGGAATAGCGGACTCATGACATATGCTTAAGTGGATACTTTATAACAAATCTTATTGACTCAAAAGTAACGATAATCAATTTAGCTTAAGTATAATTGATAAAATCAAAACACCGAAACTCAGAAGACAGGCAACGATGATGCAAGCATGAGGTGGACAACTCCAGTCCACGATCAAAACAAGATATAAAGATGAACTTGAACTAAATTTTCCATAGACTTAAGGTTTTCGAAGTTTTTCGTGTAGCACGACGTAAACCCTCACATTATCATTTAGGCGTTCGCATAAGTGTATGTTGTATGATATAATCCTAACTCGTTTTAAGAGCTTGAAGTTGTTCGTTCAGTACGACGTAAACCCTCCTATCTTCCTAGGCTATTTGCATGATCGTATATTGTGCAAGTGTGAGTCACAAATTTTAAATATTTAGCAGAAGTAAACATTAAATAAACATTATTTTCAAAATTGTGAAACCAAACACTATGATTGCTTAGGAATTCATGGAGGTTTCTCCTCAAAATATGTGACGTCCCCTACTTTTTTTTCTTTTGGATTCGAGAATAACTCTTCCAATTTGAGCCCTTCCCACTTGAATTTCTCATGTCCAATCATAAAAACTAAACTTTGAATTCATAAAGACGAAAACCTCAATTTTAATTGAGAGTTTTTTAAGTAACTTTGATTGTCTAAGTTGTAATTAACTATAAGGGTTTGCGTCTACAAGAGAATTAGTAACCCAAATAATCTAAAACATGTTTTAGTCTTTATATTAGATAGGGTAATTTTTTTGTCATAAATTATATAGACCCAATAAGAGTCATAATTTGTTTAGTTTAAATAGTTGAGCATACTATCAAGTGATATACTTATCTTTCGAGATAGTGTATCACTTGTGATATTGTGTTTAATTATCTAAACTATTACCTATATAAGATCTGTTCGGTCTCTTCTCTCAAAATTAAAATACTATTTTCAAAAATCAAAATTACATACATATTAACTTAAATTTATTTCCAAAACAAAAAAAAGGCGACCAACAATAATATAGAGAACATATAAAATATCGAGTAACATTTTCTACGAACAATTATGGTGGTGACCTTTTGATTTTTTTAGGAGACTAATTTTAAGATTATTAAATGAGTCAATTCCTCACTTAAAAAAGCTATATCTTGCTATAGATCTATGTGTTAACATTGATAAAACAGTTTTTGTTCTTTTCAGAAGCTATAAGATGAATAAATGTTTGCAAATTGGTATGATTTTGGTCTTTATCTTGAATGAACATTCTTGAGATTACTTGGTTATCATCTCCTCCATTTTTAGCAACATAGCAACTAACAGTGCTCTATTTTTGGCTAATCTTCATTACCAGTTAAGTGGCTAGAAATAAAGAAATTCCTCATTTGTTATTCTACAAGCTGTAAACATCTTTCTAATTAATTAAATCTATGATTATGCTTACATGTATATTGAAATATAATACCATTTTAATCAGTAACTTTCTATACTATAATGGGGTTAAGAAAAACTATGCATTTTTCTCCAGAAAATTAGGGTTGTCAAAACGGCTCGTTGTTCACGAACAGCTCGTGTTCAGTTCGTTAGGAAGCTCGTGTTCGGCTCGTTAATTTTGTTCGATAAGTTAACGAGCCGAACAAGAACTAAGATGTGTTTGTTCGCTTTCGGCTCGTTTTGGCTCGAAATACTACTCATCAAGTTTATATATATATATATATATATATAAAGTAGTATTTAGAAAAAATTTAATTGACTACAAGACTACAAAGATTAATAACCAATTAAAATATTGATTAAGAAAATTGAATAAAAATTATTAAATTAGATTCAAATGATGTTTTAATATAAATAATAATTTTTAAATCTTGTTCAAACCCTTATTATCTTATGGCTGCATGATTAGGGTTGTTAAAAGAACTCTTTGTTCGTGAACAGCTCGTGTTCGGCTCGTTCGTTTGCTTAACGAGCCGAACATGAACACATTTTTTGAGCTCGAAATATAAACGAGCCAAACACGAGCTGGTGTTCGGCTCGTTTACATCCCTACAGAAAACTATGACTTCGCCAATTCAAAATGGACGTCTTCTGGCGCCTTTTATTCACATTTTATTTTGAATATGCAAATTCAAACTAAATTAAACTTAGATGATTGTGCTATCTATTTCCAGTTAATTTTGAGCACTTTTAATTAGAATTCTATTCATTACCACAGCTCGTTTAGCACATGGGATTCTTCTTATAAGAAAGCCAACTCTTATGTTACGCCATAATATGCCAAAGGTATATTACAAAAAATAATTTTCATTTGGTAATTAAGGGATGTACCATTAGTTTATTTTTTTATTTAAAATAAACCAATTTCATAGCCTTAAAATTAAAGAGTTTTAAGCTTAAAATATCAACATTACTTAGTTTTTCAATATATATTCTTTAGTTTATGACACTAAAATGGTATAAATGTAGATGTGTTGAATCCAAATTTGTCGTGTAGTCCATGCCAAGACATAGCTTGATCGAAGGGGTCGAGAGAGAAGAAAATAGCGAGAGAGAGAAAGGATGAGCAACAGAACGATTGTCACCAGCGAGGCAAAATGAGGGTGTTCCCGGGCTCCCAGACTCATTTGAAATATTGAATGAAGTTGTTACAATAAAATGGGAGAGTAATGTCTAAATGACTAGAAATCCCAAATGACCTCCTCTTCTTTACATGAAAAAGATCCACCTATTTATAGATCATTGATTGATAGAAATTTGGACCAAATTAATAAATTAAAAAAAACGGCATGAGCCCTAATTTTGTGGAGAGCAAAATTTCCAATGCTTTGCATGCGAATATGCCTAATGGAAGATGGCAATGGTGAATGCATTTCTGTTGTTCTCCTCACATTCATCCCACAAACGCTACCTGTTAACTTGTCATCCGTCAATTTTAAGTCCATGCCTAGAGGAATCTTAGGTGAAGACATCATCATATATTAAATAGAAATGTTTTTTTAAAATATGTAAATAAACATATTTTAAATATGTGTAATAAATTAAGAATTGTAAAGCACGCCCCAGCAGGATTTTAATGAGATTATCCTGCCCTCATTTCCCCCAATAATTATTCCATACGGATCGGACACCTCACTCATCTTGCGTGCGGTGTCTGATCCTCATCGTAAATCAGGTGATTTAAGGTCAGGATGTATTTCGGTGAGCCCCACCTAAATTTAAAAAAAAACTGAAATAATCCTGACCGTAGATCACTTTGATCTACGGTCAGGATCGGGCACCACATGCAGAGATGCATGCGGTGTCCGTATGCAATAATTTCTCTCATATCAGCTCGCCTCTCTCTCTGTCTCTCTCGATTTGATTTTGATATAATTATTAAAAATAAAATGAAATTACATTAAATCGTATCATGTCTTTGAACGTTCGGAAAGTTGATTTTTTTTTTTTTTTGTAAAATAAGAATTGTCCGTTTTTTTACGCAGTTTTTATCCTAACTGGGGTTTAATTGGGGCGCTAAGATTTTTATGGACTTGTACCGTTATGACCTAGAGGGCTTTCAGACAGCCCGTTGAGAGCAACAATAGGCTTCAATGTTTAAAAGGAAGAATAAATATGTATGTGTGTGTCTATATTTATATAGATATATTTAGATATACACCAATATCGGCGACGCAAATCTCAAAATAATTGAAGCTAAAGAAGATGGCTTAATAATTGAGGCGTTAATTTCAAGAGGCATGATCTAGACTGGTCATCTGAAAGACCGACAAACTGATCAAATTAACCTTCGGCGAATCCGGTCGACGGGCTTATCTACGGTTTTAACTCTCGAAGCTCCCTAAAAGTCAGTTGAATATAAATATAAATTAAAAGTGAAATTCTTATTTTTCTTCAAGATTAAGTTTTTAGTTTTGTTGTAAAATAAGAGAATATAAGTGAAATATAATCTGAATTATTGTTGTACTTTGCATAATAGAAGTATCAAGAAGGGATCAGTCTACAAACTTCTTCCCGACTTCTTTACCCAAGACTTCTCAATTACCGCACTCTTTCTCTCTCTTCCTTCTTCCGGCTCTAACCCTTGAGGTGTGTGTTCACAAAAGAGAACTTATGACTCAACATTCTGAAAGGCGGTACAGTGAGTGTGGTGCCTAAGACAAGAAGCAAAGTCAATTAGGAAGGAGAACATTGCAAAGAGAAATAACGACCATGGAATTCAATAAAGAGACAATGTGTCAAGACATACAAGAAGAGATTCAACCCTTGCGAGTGCATAAATAATGGACCAGTTCAAGGCTTTTTCGGGCGGCTATGATCCAGCAGACCGCTCAACCGCCGCTCATGGAGGGAGAGTCTTGGGGAACCCGCCCTTAAAAGGCTCCCCTCGATAATCAGCCAGCATCTCATGGTAGGCCGGTGATTGGCTAACTGAAAGACCAAAGGATTCAAATCTTGCAGATAATACTGCATTGACATCGGTAGCCCGACATCGGGCGGACCTAATCAAAATTCTTTATTGGTCTGCTAATGATGGTGCCTTCTCCCGAAGAATTTTAAAAACTTTACCTTCAGAATGGCTCAGGATTCCTCACTTTGGTCCCTATAAAGGGAAAAGTAACCTGACGGATCACCTAGCTTCTTTTGAATTAACAATCGGAGTCCTGCAGATTGATGGTGTCATGAAGTGTCGTTTGATCCTGACCACGCTAAAAGAGTTCGCGCTCTGATGATTTAACATCCTGCAAGTTGGGATCAACTCATCCTTCATCTAATTTCATAAGCTCTTCCTAGTACACTTCACTAATGTGCAAAAACTGAGGAATGATACGAAGACCTTGCTTCAGATCAGGTAGAGAAAGAATGAAATCCTACAAGCTTACATCAACCATTTTCATAAGGAAATGCTGAAGGTGAAGAACTTTGAGCCTCTCATTGTCCTACCGCCTTGAAGCAAGGAATCTGCAGCAAGCGATTTAGGTATGACCTGAACCCACTGAAACTAAGAACCTTCACAGCGGCCTTGGAGTTGACTAATAACCACATCGCCACTGAGGAAGAGCTTGTGGACTCCTCAAAAGTTAAACCAGTCATTCACCTGTCAGGTGAAAAAACAAAAGGAACAAGACGATGGTGGAAGACAAAAGAACCACTAACCCCTTACCATTCGACCGAACGATGACTTTAGGTCCCATGACAATAGGGGGAGCAACTGGGCAATGAGAGTTAGCCCATTTCGACCAACGGTCAGCCCAGTACTACGAGTAACCACATGTGCATCGAGAGATGCAAAGTTTGACGCCACTAAACGTGTTGATGGCCAAGCTAGTCCAAACCATTCAAAAAAAGAACTACTTCAAGAAATTCCTTCCACTAAAGACTGCACTAGCACTGTGAAATCCAAACAAATATTGTGCTTACCAAAAAGACCACGGGCTTAATACTGAGGAGTGTCTTAATCTCAAAAATTTGGTAGAAGAGCTCTTTAGGATCGGAAAGGTGAATGAGTTTGTTGTTATTGGAGCACACGCACAACAACAAGAAAAGGCCCCGACAAAGGAGCCCGCGCGTGGACCAGTGCGAACAAAACAAAACCACCTAGCTAGAATCATTTTAACAATCTTTGATGGAGGTTGAGGGTTACCCCAACGAACTAGCCTCAAGAGGCACAGATCGGGGGAGGTATGTTCCAACACCTCTTACACTCCTACTCACACTCTTACTTTTATGGATGCAGATCTCCTGTCAAAATGAACCCATAAAATGAGGTGTTCATTGTCACAGCTCTGATAAACAATTACTAGATTGGCAAAATCATGATCGACACCGAAAGTTTAGTAAATATTATGTTCAAAATGGTGTTTGACAAAATGGGACTCAAAACTGACCAGTTAGTGACACCTGACAGCCGTTTGTTTGACTTCTTAGAAGAAAGGAAGCCCTGAGCGTGATCATGTTGCCTGTCTCCTGGGGAAAATAAGAAAAAAAGTTTTCCAACATGGATAAATTTTCGGTGGTGGAATCCCCACCGACTTAAAATGTGATATTTGATTGGTCATTGCTGAATAACTACCAAGCAGTAGCTTCAACAAGCATGTGGTCGTAAAATTTTCTAGGGATGAAGAAATAATTACGGTATGGGGGAACTTAGAACTGTCCAGGAGCTGTTATCTTGAAGCGGTCACTAGTGTCAACCAAGAACCGCTCGACATTCAAATCCAAAAGGAATGAGGTCTCGAAATTAGTGAGACCGTCTTCTGGGTGCTTGGATATAGTAACAGCGAGTCCAGTAAAATTTTCAAATCAGTGAGACTTTTGTTGCAAAACATAGGGAATGTTGATCCAAAATATTTGCATGCATCAAAATGTTTTTGTATGGACAACCGTGGAGAAGACCGGAACCCCAATCGACGTCACATGCCCTCGGCTCAATGTCAGTCTGTTTACGTGACTTGTGCAACAGAAGCTTCTAATGACCACAAGGACATTGGCTGAGCTAATAGTAGTAGGGGTCCAAAAGCTGAAGGGAGCAGACTACATCTAAGAGGTGCAACACCCGACATGGCTCTCAAAAGTGGTGATGGTTTGAAAGCCCAATGCCAAATGGAGGATGTGTGTCGACATCACTAACCTCAAGGCCGCATGTCTAAAGGACTTTTATCATCTACTAAGGATTGACACACTAGTTGATGTGGTGATGAGCTACTCCGTGATGAGCTTCCGAGATGTCTTCTTGAACTATCATCAGATACATATCATCTGGTTGATGCAAAAAAACTGCTTTTATTACTGCACAAGTAGTTTTTGTTTCTATGTAATGCCTTTTGAACTAAAAAAACTCAAGGCAACTTAATAACACCTCATGGATATATTATTTTCAAAACAGTTAGAAAAGAATGTTGAGGTGTATGTCGACGATGTCTTAGTAAAAATGAAATTGACTAGGCAACATATAGATGACCTAAAAGAAACCTTTGAAACTCTTAAAAAATTTAACATGAAGTGAAACCCTTCAAAATGCACCTTCGAAGCATCGACCGAAAAATTCCTGGGCTTTTTATTAACTGATGATGGGTCAAAGGATAATATGGAGAAGTTTTGGATGATTCTAGACATTTCTTCCCTCAAAACCCTAAAACGATACAGAGACTAGCAGGATGGTGGCGGGACTCAGCCGCTTCATTTTAAAGGCAGACAACTTTTTCAAAACTCTTAGAAAAATTCAGTATTTTTAATGACCAACTGATTGTGAGTCAACATTTAAAAGCCTAAAAGGCACCCTAACATCGCCTCCACTACTCCAAAGTCCAAAGACTGCAAAAGAATTTTTATTGTACCTCGGAGTCGGGCAAGAAGCACTCAGCTCATTACTAGTCAAGGTAGATGTGGGAAAATAATTTTTGATGTATTACACCAGTTGAGTTCTTCAAGGAGCTGAAACTTGGTACTCGATTATGAAAAAATTAACATTTGCCTTTATTTCTTCTCTCAAGCTCCAACCATATTTTCAAGCACACCCAATTTGAGTATCACTGATCATCCACTATATTATATGCTCAGCAAACCAGAATATTTCGGTTGATTTTTGAAGTGGGCAATAGAACTCAATAAATACAACATCAAGTATATCCCTTAAACAACTATCATGACGCAGGCAATCAACACTTTTTAACAAACCTCTTTGAGGAGAAACAATCGCATAAAGGAAACCCTTCTAGTGATAGAAACTGGATTTTGCACGTCGACGGAGCATCCATGCAGGCGATTATCGAGTTGGGACTGGCATTGAGCAGTCTGACCAGGCCATCTATCTATTGTCATGCAGTTCAAGGTTACAAATAATCAAGCAGAGTGCAATGCGTTGATCGTTGGTCTTCGCCAGGCTTACGGAATAAGAGCTTGAAATTTGCTGGTAAAACCATACTCTTTACCTATCGTAAGCCAAGTCAACAAGAAATTTGAAGTTAGAAATAAACAGCTGACGAGGTTCAAAAACTTCCATATATAGCACATGGGTTGCGAGGAAAACCATATCATCGACCAAATACATCTCGTTGGGTGTGATTCCATGAAGACAGACTTAACCAGCGGTCGAGCAACCAGATGCAATGGAAGTATCTGTCAAAGCCGAGGGAACTAAATGTTGGATGGATCCATAAATCCTCTACCTTGAGATAGGAAAAGTATTATAAGATGTTATTGATCCGAGATGCTCCAAAATCAAGGTCATATTGTACCTTATGATAGACAGTAAGCTCGGTAGGCGATCAGTGACCTTAGTATACCTAAGTTGCCGAGAGAAGACAAAGAGATGGACATGCTGAGGGAGGTGCACTCAATGAATGCGAGAGCCGCTCCGGGGGAAAAACATTAACCTACCGGGTAGAACGACAAGCCTACTTCTAAAGAACTCTACTCAATGATGTAGAGGAGTTCCCTAGGAAATGGGAATAGTGTCAGAAATACGCACCCCTACATAATCAATCGACATGCACTTTAAGGTCATATTGTACCATCAGAAATATGCACCCCTACATAATTATCTATTTTAAAAATACATTTCTTGTTTATTTTGATTATATTGCACTTTAATGTAATGAATTTTGCATGTTTTGATTTTATATGTAAGAAATGGAGTTTATAGGAAAAGAAGTGAAAATGGATGCAAAATGAAAAAAGTGTGTGCTAAGCGCCACAGTCGGACGTCTGGGTGCCAGAGACGGACACCCCTTTTATTCAATAAATTTGGCCAAATTTTGAAGATGAGTCTAAAGTAACCCTTAATGATTTTCAGAGCTTTGCATATAGATATGAAGTCCAAATGAAAAAGTGTGTGCTAGGGGGTGCTAGTGTGTTCGTGAATGCACAAGTGTGATTTTAGAGTAGTTTAGACCTTCATTGGAGTCGACGACTACCATAAGAGTGTTGTGAGTCTTGTAAGAGTCTATTGGAGTCAGGAAAGTCGGGAAACTTCAAAGGATTGCATGGGGAAGAGTTAGAGAATAGTATTTATATTTTTTAAAATTTTTTTGTGTTGTGAACTTGACTTTTAATATAAATCATGTTTTATTTTGTTATCTCCATGAATTCTAAGTAGTTTTTCTTTTTTTTTCTTATTGTAATAAAAAGCAATCATGTGAAGGATTTGATTTGTTTAGAACTTCTTTTATTTCCAAAATTAAGATGGTATTTTCACCTATTCTTCATTTATTTTGCAAACTAACCACTTGTAATATTAAAAATCCATTGCAAAACATAATTACTCATAAGGGCTATGATTTCCCATAACCAGTGAGTACCACACTAACCTTGCGAGGAGGGCGACCACAATCTGAAAAGAGTGCAAATAGATATGGAGATATGTTTTGATGAGCACAAAATTGGTGTTTCTAGGGTGGCAGGTTAGATCCTTTATCAATTTAGTCTAAATTTGGAACCTGAAGTCCCAAGTAGGTCCAATAGAGATGACATAGTGGATAATCTATAAGTGAGAGGCTAGATCTACTCAACACTATCATACAATACGGAACTTACTTTTAAATTAGTTAATGTTCTGTATACATTCGGGAGAGAATAAGTATCTTCCTATTTGTGACAATACATCATTTAAACATTTAAACCTTTTGATTTCGACACAGATTATGAACTCATTGCAAGGAAAAAGATTCTCTTCATAATTAGAACTCTCTTTTACATTTAGCATAGTTTAGAATTTACACATTTACATTAGTTTTAAACAGAACTTGTAGGAATTTAGTAGCTTTACTTTACATCTGAATTTGCTATTATATTTTCTAGATTTATTTTTACAGTTTTAAGTAGAAGTTTCACTATAAGTTTATACAAAGAATTACAGCTTCCCTGTGGGATCGATATAGGGGTTTTTATATAAAACTCTATATTAATTGAAACGATACGTATATTTGAGTAGCACCCTGAGTGTGAAAATTATTATTTTATATTTTTTAACATTTCATTTATTCACACTAGCCGCTAAATATAAATTGGGTCAATTTTTTTACATCTTTTGGAATATTAAAATTCATGTAATTGCGGATCGTGTCAAGTTTTTGGCGCCGTTGTCGATGAAGCGACATAATTTTTCTTAGACTTAAAAATTATTTTTAAATAGTGGAATTATTTTAGAAAAATTATGGTGTTGTTAAAAATATTTAAAAAATATTTTCAAAACCAAAAAAAAAATTGAAAACACGAAAATTTATAAAAAAACTTTGTTATTTTGAGTTTTTTATTTTATTTTCTGAACTTTCATATTTTGCATGCATAATTTAGGATCTGAAGATTTAGTATCTTAAGATTCTGAGTTAGAATGAAAGATTAGAAAAATTAGAAAGCAAAAAAAAAATCACATTTGAAAGAAATGACTAACACATCACATAATAATATTGATATTCAAACAGCTAAAAATGAATATTATCATGTACAAAGAACTTTAAAGGACAATGCAGATCTTACAGCGAATGAAATTCACTTAAACATACAAACCTCAACTGTAGTGGCTAACACATTCGAACTTAAACATGTTATTATCCAATCGGTACAAAACAATCAGCTTGAGGGAACACCATGTGAGAATCCAAATTTATACCTTGCAAGTTTTCTAGAAATATGTGATACATTTAAGTACGATAGTGTATCAAACGATGTTGTTAATATTATAATTTTTCATTATTCTTTTAGGGATGAAGCTAAGATGTGAATAAACTCTTTAGCACCTGCATTTATTAGAAATTAGGAAGATTTAGCACAAAAATTCTTAGCTAAGTATTTTCCACCTTAAAAAAATTTTAAGCTTAGAAATGACATTACTTTATTTATTCAGTATGAAGATAAGTTAATATATGAAGCTTGAGAAAGATTTAAAAAACTACTTAGAAAGTGTCTGCATCATGTCTTATCAGACTGGTTAATTATTCAAACATTTTATAATGAGTTAGTAGGATCTCGTAAATCTATTATAGATATTGTGGCCAGAGGTTAATTATTTAGAGAAAGAAATTGAACGTCTAATACACCAATGTCACCTAGGCCACTACTTATATGAACAATGAGAGGAGAACCATAAGAGAATTATTGGAGTTATCGAATGAGAAGTACGACTCCAAATTATCTTATTTGAGAAAAAGATTGACTTATAAACTCTAATTTTATTTGGTGTTGTTTAAAACTGTCATTTCAATGAAATTTTCTTATTTTCTCATGAAATATCTTTATGTAAAAAGTCCCTTTTAGGAAAAGCAATAGACAAGGTTCTCATACATGCCCCTGGAGATCGAGCTCAAGAGGTAAGGCTTGATGGGAAGATACGGTACTTTTGGAAGTTGAGCCTAAGAGGCAAAACTTTATGAGAAGCTACCCTACCCCTGGAAGTCAAAACCAAGAAGCAAAACTCGATGGGAAAATACGGTACTCCTGGAAGCCGAGCTCAAGAGGCAAGACTCAATGAGAAGCTACTATGCTCATGAAAGGTGGGCCCAAGAGGTAAGTCTCAATAGGAAGCAAGTATTGAATAGGGTCCTCACTTGAAAAACTCCATAAGAGCAAGTGATTGACATTGTCTTCACTCAAAGATAAGGTTACATTTTTTATAAGGCACAAGAACATCAAAGACCTTAAAAGGATGCAAGCCTGAGAAGGCACAGATACATCAAAGACCTCAGAAAGCTACAATCCTTAGAAGGCACATGTATATAAAAAATCTTAGAAGGCTATGAGCCTTAGAAGCTGCTGGTTCATTTCAAGATCCAATAAGGCATATGCCTGAGATGGCACAACCTCGGAAGGCACGAGCCTCAAAAGGTACGTGATTTTTCATTTTATAAAGTGTGTGTTAACTTTAATTGCAAAATTTGGTACGATTGAGAAGCCGCAACAACCTCAAAATCAACATTAAAGATGTATAAAGAAATACATTATCATCATCTACAAATGTCACATTAGATGATTAAAAAGGCTATAAAGACCAATAAGAACTTGTATAAAGGCTACAATAGAAATTGTCGCTATAAAAGTATGAAATACTCCCCGCAAAGTGCAGCAGGAAAATTATAGAATTTCTTCATCTCCTCTGAAATGTGCAGCAACAGCAAGCAGAAAGATCCCTAGTCAGTTGTTGGGCAGTTACTAAGATAAATTTCTTCATCTTACTGATGAGGGGAAGATCTCATTGCTGGCATATTACAAAAGACGGGGATGACTTTTTGTTGCACCACATTGTGAAAAAAAAACTCGTTGCTCGTCTGCTACTCATGATGGGGACAACTTTCCTCTTCATCATAATGAGAAAAAAGATCTCGTTGTTTGTCTGTTACGCTAGACGAAGACAACTTTCCTCTTCACCACAATGAGAAAGAAGACCCCGTTGCTCCCCTGCTATGCAGGATGGGGATGACTTTCTGCTACACTGCAACATGAAAGATGATTTTGTTGCTCGTCTACTACGCAGGATAGAGAGACTTTCATCTTCGTTGCAAAGAGAAAGAAGATCGCGTTGCTCGTCTGCTACCTAAGACGGGGACGATTTTTCTCTTCATTGCAAAATGAAAGAAGATGTTGTTGCTCACTGATATGCAGGACAGGGACAACTTTCCCCTTTGTCACCACGAGAAAGATGACTAGTTGTTCGCATGTTACGTAGAATTAGGATGACTTTCTACTGCACCGTAATGTCAAAGAAGGTTTCATTGCTAGCTTGTTATGCATAACAAAACTACTTTTCTCTTCACCGCGACGAGAAAGAATATCTCATTGCTTGTCTATTATGCAGGACGATGACAACTTTTATCTTTATCGCAATATGAAAGAAGATCTTGTTTATTGTCTGCTACTTCGAACGACGATGAATTTTCTCTTCGCCACAACGTGAAAGAAGATCTTGTTGCTTGTGTGATATGCAAAATGGGGACAGCTTTCCTCTTGCATCAACACAAACGAAGATCTCGTTGCTTCGCCTGCTAAGCAAGATGGGGGGACGAATTTCCTGTTGGTCGTAACGTGAAAGAAGGTCACGTTGTTTGCCTGCTACGTAAGTCGGTGATGACTTTTTTCTTCTGTAAAATCTCGTTTGCAGAAGGCTCTACTCTACACTCTTTTCCTTCATTTCTCTTTCTTCTTCTCCTCAATTATGATTTTTCCCATCTACCATGACTTTTATTTATAGGCTTGAGAAAAGTGGTAACATTAAAGGCAATTGAATTTTAATAAAAGGAGAGAGAAAACTGAAATCATTTTCATATTCCTCTCATTTGGCCTTTCAAATTCTCTCTGCTCAAATTCCATCATTTGGGGGCGCCCAAAATATGCTCAAATTCCAATTTTTGGCTATTCTGATCCAAATTCCTCATCGGATTCCCTCCGGCTCCCTCCCACTTCAGATTTCTGTGAGCCTGCATTCCAAGCTTCGGCCCGTCGACCCGCCTTGCAGCTTCTTCCTGCGGGCCCGAAATTCGGACCGGTAAAAAAATTTTACCTTTTTTGGTCTTGTGCATGAATCGAACCCGCCATCAGCATGAAAAACAGACAACAATTCAGCTCAGCTACTTTGATGTATATATAGATTTATATTATTCTTATTTAAATACTGATAATAATAAAGTATTTATATATATCCACACATACACATAAAAGAAATATATATATAGACACACACACAGAGATATATATATATATATGTATATATATATTGGTGTGTTTGTTCTGTCAAAAATGTAAAAGCTCTAGATCTGAAAATTTTTTAACAATAAAATTAGACTCGTCAGAAAATAGGGTGCAGCTGATACGCCCCTAATAAATTTATATCATCTGATATGAATCTCGAGGCATGACATTAATCTTGAGGCAATCTTTTAAGCAAGAAACATTCAAAATTTAATTAGGAGTTATAGAGAGCTTCGATTTCAGCAATAACATAGTCAAACTGACCGGTTCGATGAGACAAACCTAATGATATTAAAATTAGTTCAATCCAAAATCAAACTCTGATTAAGGGCCCGTTTGGGGCAGCTTATAAGTGCGGGCGGCGTTTTGAAAA
>JXCR01128614.1:101333-116067 GCA_002079205.1 Phalaenopsis hybrid cultivar | reverse complement strand
GGTCAATTTTTCACAATCAGCTGTTTTCCATAAGCGCCAACCAAACAGCCAGACAGCTTATCCGGATCAGCTGCTCATCAGCAGATTATCAGGATAAGCTGCTTATCAGCAGAAGCTGGATAAGCTGCAGCTGCCCCAAACAGACCCTAAGTCATTAAACCACACTTAAAAGCTTTCTGGACACATTTGGAAGGTCAAATAGATGCGGAATCAGGTGAGTACAGAGTTGAAATCAAGTGTCTCGACAAGGCGAATCCAACGAGTCAAAGATCACTCAATTCTGACATGACTAACACACTCAAATGTCCATCAAACGCTGTCTAATTGAAAAAAGTTCTTCGAACTATCCAATCAAAATGGTTCAAATTCCTACATTAATTGTACTCATAACACAATAAATAGAGTCTCACCCCTCTCATGATGAGTACGCTTGAGAGATAACTTAAAGCTTTGAGAAGAGCTGAAATCCAACACCACCCTTATCACTGTCAATCACTATCAGTAGTCATCAGCCACCGCCAACTCCCACTGATCGTCATCAACCACAGCTGACTGTCGTCGACACCCGTCGACCGTTGTCGATCATCACTAACCGCCGCCGATCACCGTCCACCAATATCGATCATCGTCGAGCACTACTGCCACATTTAACTACCACAGACCGTCGCCGACCACCGCTGNAACACGAGCAAGCCATGCTCAGTTCGTGTTCGGCTCGTTTATATTTCGAGCTCAAAAAGTGTGTTCATGCTCGGCTCGTTTGCTTAACAAGCCGAACACGAGCTATTCACGAACAAAGAGTCTTTTTAACAATCTTAATCATATAGCCATAAGANGCGGGCCTTTGAGGACGTTAAACAATATTTAATGACAACTCCTGTTTTGGCAGCCCCTATCCCAGGGAAACCGTTGACACTTTATACCGCAGCTTTAGATGACTCTCTTGGAGCCCTCTTAGCCCAAATCAATGAGGAGGGAAAAGAAAATGCGCTCTACTATTTGAGTCGTCGTCTAATACCGACGGAGACAAGGTATCCACTTATTGAGAAGCATTATCTGACACTAGTTTTCGTCGCTCAAAATCTTAGACATCACATACTTTCTCATAAGATCACCTTAATTTTGAATGTTAATCCATTGCAATATTTGATGACCCGACCAACACACTCCGGACGTTTAGCGAGATGGTCAATGATCTTATTGCAATTTGATATAACTTTTGTGCCCCTCTGTGCTATCAAAGGACAGAATTTAGCGGACTTTTCCGCTGCGCACCCACTGCCAGTTGGGTCCTCTCTCAACGATGAGTTACCAGATGAGCAAATACTACAGATGGAATTTTCTAGTGTGCAACGCTGGGAAATGTACTTCGATGGTGCTTCGTCAACCAGGAAAGACAAGGGATCAGGCACAGTTATACTAGGCAATGCAGGGATCGGTTTGATCTTTATTACGCCAGATAAGGGCATGATGAGGTTCTCATACCACCTGACAGAGTGTATACTAACAATGAAGCAGAATATGAAGCCTTAATCATCGTATTGGAATTGGCAATTTCATTGGATATAACAAACATCGCCGTCTATGGTGACTCTCAACTCGTCATCCAGCAAGTCGCTGGACAATACAGAATTCTAAAATCAAGGTTAGCAGAATACCATCAGTACGCGATGAAGCTCCTGGAGTGAGAGGTGACTTTCTACCGGATTCCTCGGGGAGATAATGCCCATGCCGACGCTCTAGCAAAACTTGCTAAGGAAATGGCGTGTCCCACGGAGGATTCCATCAAAGTCACGGTGCAAGGAAGACGAGTCTTGTCTCAAAATGACTTCGAAACTTTATACGAGCTTGGAAAAGAAGAAACAATAAATATAGTTGCAGACATCAACGAACATTGGCGCAAGCCATTAATAAAATATTTGCATACTGGAAAGCTGTTGGAAGACAAGTCTGAGGCGCATCACATCACAAGAAGGGCCATGTCTTACGCCCTGGTGGGAAATGCTCTCTACAGAAGATCGTTCGACCAAATGTGGCTACGGTGTTTGAGCAGAGCCGAGACACAAAATATTATCAAAGAAGTACATGCCAGATTGTGTGGTGCTCACCAGTCGGGACCAAAAATGAAGGACTCAGATATTATTGGCCAGCAATGATGTCCGATTGCATGGATACAGCCAGAAGATGTCACCAATGTCAAGTGCATGGGGTGGTCTTACACCAGCCTCCGAATGTGCTGCACCCAACAATTGCCTTCGTGGCCATTCGAGTGTTGGGGCACAAACATAATAGGTCCGATAGACCCTCCATCTTCTAAGGGACACAGATTCACCAATGCCAAGTGCATGGGGTGGTCTTACACTAGCCTCCGAATGTGCTGCACCCAACTGTTGTCTCGTAGAGTGTTGGGGCACAGACATAATAGGTCTGATAGACCCTCCATCTTCTAAAGGACACAGGTTCATACTTGCTACTACAGATTACTTCTCCAAGTGGGCAGAGGCAGTACCGTTACGTGAGGTTACGGCACAACACATCCTTCAATTTTTCAAGAGCCAAATTTTCTACCGTTTCGGAGTACCGCAAAGAATAATCTATGACAATGGCACAGCTTTGAAAAGCACAAAGATCAACAATTTTGTCAGAAGACATGGGATAGATTGGAGATACTCTACAATTTACTATCCCAAAGCAAATGGTCTGGCTGAAGCTTTCAACAAGACACTGATACAGATTTTGAAGAAAACACTGGATGAAAATAAATTGGATTGGCATAACAAACTGTTAGAAGCCTTATGGGCCTACCGGACGACTT
The DNA here is from genome assembly GCA_002079205.1 of Phalaenopsis hybrid cultivar. Taxonomy (NCBI): domain Eukaryota; kingdom Viridiplantae; phylum Streptophyta; class Magnoliopsida; order Asparagales; family Orchidaceae; genus Phalaenopsis; species Phalaenopsis hybrid cultivar. The sequence goes on along the minus strand of JXCR01128614.1, from coordinate 113,252 downwards.
TCAGGACTCCCACTCAGTGTACACCTTATATGCTCGTATACGGAGCTGAGGCCGTGCTACTGATAGAAATCCAGGCACCATCTCTCAGAGTCGTCGTTGCCAACCAACTCACAATGGAAGAAAGCGCAAAACTCAGGCTTGAAGAATTGGAGAGTGTCGAGGGAAAACAACTAGAAGCACAACAACATTTGGAGCTCTACCAGGCAAAAGATGGTACAAGCCCATGACAAATTGGTCCACCCAATGACATTCAAAATTGGTGACCTCGTACTTGTGCTCAAAAGACCTATTCTTGCTCACCGCAAAATAAGTGGGAAGTTAGAGCCAACTTGGGAGGGACCATTTGTCGTTGAGAAAGTTTATACAGGAGGAGCATACTAGTTAGTGGACATCCGGGGTGAAAGACCCATGTTACCGATAAATGAACGATACCTAAAAACTTATTACGTAGTCTGGTGCCGCCTGCCTCCGCTTGCCTCTGCTTCCTTTGAAACTTTGAAACTTTGATTGTTTTAGGGTTATCTATATGGCCATATGTCTATGACCGGATCTAAATTTTGTAATTAACCTCAATATAATAAAAATTTTGAGAAGATTTTTGAACTTCACACGTTCTCCTTTCTATTTTTGAATTTAAATATTCCATTAAATTAAACAAAACTCACACATAAAATGAGTGATAATTTTTACAAAACAAACTAAAATTTACTTTAATGGATACTCTGTTTTGTTCTTGTTCATGCCAAACTTCGGCCCACTGACGTTTCTTTCTGTCGTCTGCAGAAAAATGTCAGGACAGAGGCTGATCTTCGCCTTCCAGGACGGTTGGAACCTCGCACTGAATGAAGAGATGGCGCCACAAGGAGGTGTCATAGATTTCAACATGGATTTCAACTAAATTGATATGGACTACGACGGACCTCTAATGGACGTAGTCAGCAATGAAGAAAAGAAGGGACTGCCTTCACTGTTGAGAGTGACCACTCAAGACGATGTGTCACGTAAAGGTAAAAACTTGATAGTGGAACGGGATCCGATGGAGGGGCCCAGCCGGCTGCCCTCCATGATAGCTACTCCAGCAATGGGCTTAATAGCCGCCCATAATGAATAACTACCAAATACTCCACTCCACAGAACGCAACACAGAAATGCAAGCCGAAAGAAATAGAGAGCCTTTCTACGACAGGAGCGCAAGCGCCAAAGAGATATGAGCAGTTTTCTTACCCCCATTCTTGAGGGACATATTTATGATCCAGATCTGAGAAAGACTTCTGCCAGCCTGGCCACGACAGATGAAGAGTCAGGATTTGTGACGGGATTAGATGTGCCCCCGGTCCCAGATATCTTATGCAGAGGTTGCCCAACATGCAACGTTGAGGTACCAGCTGGAACATCAGTCACGGGTGCATTTGTAGAATGTCCGTACTGCAACGTTCTACATCTTCAGTGCTTCAGTACATTAAAAGAGTACACTGCAAGCACCAACGAGTCTCAGATTCTAGATTTGGCGGCTAATGAACCGTATGCCCCATTGGGGACAGACCAGCACGCACCATGGAGCCTAAGATTATATATCCCACTTGAGGCTGCATCCCATATTCCGGATCGACCAGCACCAGTTTGGATTCCCGCCGAGGCCCGGAGGAAAGAACGCCCTAGCCAGCTACCAACTCCCAGTATGGTAGAATACTACAAAATAAGCAAAGTAAATAAAAGGGAATTCGAGTTCTATGAAGAGGTTGAGGGAAAGTTTATCAACATATTGGAGGGCCTAGAGCTATATACCAGGGTTTTCTCTGAAACCAATGAAAGAAGCATTCTGGACTGCATCTTTGATTTAAGGGATAGAGGTCGAGCGGGCCATCTCATGGAGAGAACGTATTCCAGCCGAAGAAATGGATGCAGGGAAAGGGAAGAATCACCATCCAGTGCGGCTGTTACTATATTTTTACGAACGACAGACAGGGAAATCCGCCCGGGATCTTCAGATACGACCAAGTGGATCCGTTACCACCGATGATAAAATGGATGATCAAGAGAATGGTTAAGTGGAATATTCTACCCGCCACTTGCATTCCCAACAGTTGCATCATCAACATTTATGAAGAGGGTGACTGCATTCCCCCACATATTGACCATCATGACTTTGTGAGGTCTTTCTGCACTGTCTCGTTCATGAGTAAGAGAAGTATTCTGTTTGGAAAAAAAATTGATGTAATTGGCCTGGTGAATTCAGAGGAGCTGTGGAGATTCCTCTTCTAGTTGGTTCAGTACTTGTTCTCAAGGGCAACGGTGCAGACGTTGCCAAGAACTGCATTCCAGGAGTACGACACCGTAGGGTGTCTGTAACCTTCCGCAGGATGGATGACAGTAAAACACCATATGGATTTCAGCAGGACCCGGAATTGGAGGAACTGTTTCTTTATGAGCTATGAGAAGGTTGTACCTCTGAATACATGAGAAGGGAACTCTTATCTTGGAGCATGACTCAGAAGGTCTGCTTGATCAGGAGCTCAATATACCAAGCGCAGAGGATTCACTTGCTTTCTTTTAACAGCATGACATGTATTTGATGTAATCAGTCTATGATGTACTCATATCTTGAGATGACTCTCAATGTATTTCAACATGTATTACATGATGGACTCTTTTTTTTAGGCATTAGCCTACGTTTGATTTGTAGCATCTTTATTGAAGCAGATTAATGGAAATTTCTCTCAAGATGTGCCTTTTTGTCAATTGCCTTTTTGTGCGATGGATGAAAGCCGCAAACCATGCAATGGTTCAGAGTTCCAATGAACAAAGAATGAAACAACAAATCTTCAACAATAAATAAAACACAAATAAAAGATAATCATAAATGAATAAATAAAAAAGCAAATTTCTTTTTAAAATCAACCAAATAAAATTAAAACATTAAAAGACAAATTTTGAAAAATCAATTGTGATAAAAATAATAAGAAAATAAAACAAACCTGTTGAGTGGATACTTCCGTTTTCAGAATTTCCTACTCTTTGTGCGCGCAGCAACCATCGTTATCTACGCTAACTCTCTGCACATCTCCGCAGAATTTCACAATATGCACATAACTACACAAAGCTCTACAAATCTTCTTCAAAATCAACCTTCTCACATAACACAGTACTGCAAATTCAACATCACAAGCTATTTGTAAATTTCATATCACATCTTCAAATCAGTACATAAATCCTGATTCTTACATCTTTGAATTGATACCCACATTTCAATTCTCATATATTTGAATTGATACCTACATTTCAATTCTCACATTTCGAGGTTGATGCCTAAATTTTAACTCACATCTTTGAATTGATACTTACATTTCAATTCTCACATTTCGAGGTCGATGCCTAAATTTTAACTCTCATCTTTGAATTGATACCTACATTTCAATTCTCACATTTTGAGGTCGATACCTAAATTTCGACTTTTTTCTCGGGATTGATATCTACATTTCAATTCTCACATCTTCGAATTGATACCCACATTTCAATTCCCACATTTTCAAATTGATACCCCCATTTCAATTCTCACATATTTGAATTGATTCCTACATTTCAATTCTCACATCTTTGAAATGATACCCACATTTCAATTCTCACATCTTTGAATTGATTCCTACATTTCAATTCTCACATCTTTGAATTGATTCCCACATTTCAATTCTTACATCTTTGAAATGATACCTACATTTCAATTCTCACATCTTTGAATTGATACCTACATTTCAATTCTCACATCTTTGAATTGATACTTATATTTCAATTCTCATATCTTTGAATTCTCACTTCTAAATCAGTTCTACATTGATGATTCATTACATTCGAGGTCGGTCCTTACATTCCTACACTCTCTTTTGAGAATTAACCTACATTTCAATTCTCATTTCCGAATCAGTCCTACATTTTTAATTCATTACATTCAAGGTCGGTCCTTACACTCCGACTCTCTCTCTCTCTCTCTCTCTCTCTCTCTCTCTCTCTCTCTCTCTCTGAGTTGATATTTGAACTTCAATTCCCACCTCAGGGTCAACACTTACATTTTGACTCCCATCTTTTGGAAATCTTTGAAATTTCATAACCCAAAATTCACTCTCCGATCCCAGCGAGCGTCCCTACTCCTTGATTTCAACCAGACGATAACCTGCTAATTCCCTGGCAGAAACAAATCACACTCACAACTCTACACATACTTCTGGGTATGTTGACTTAGGATTCTGTATTGGTTTTTGTTGATCTCGTTAGTCAATGCCAATACACGCGGTATGCTTGCCCAACACACCACACCTATTGGGGGTCCATTTGTTGACCTCATTTTTGGTTGAAGTTTAGTTTTTCCTCTGTAGTAGCCTGAGGTCTAGCCATAGGNGGACCCAAAATGGGATTTCCATTGGTCCATGGCTTTTTGGTAATGATTGGTACCTCAACTCTACCAAAATACTCATCTTGGCCTTTTACCCCTAAAAACCCCCCAAATTACCAAAGTACCTTTCCATAGCTCAAAATCCCAAAAATTCCTAGAAAATCCCAATAAATCCTAAATATTCTCAATTTCATTTATCTAAACTACCATATGACCCAATTTCGCCAATTTGACCATCTTCAATCAAAACCCCCAAATTGCCCTTTAAAGACTCAAATTTCCCCAAATCCAACTCAAATGCCCATCAATTTTATCTCAATTGACCCCAATTCCAACCCTAAACTCAAATTCACCTTTTATATGAGACCAAATTAAACCAAATATAAGCTCAATTGGTCCATAATTTGAGACCAATTTTAATTTGAGTCAAAACCCCAATTTTGACCATATGACTTAAACTCACTAAATTGAACCCATAGCCTAGTCAATTGGCCTCAATTAATGTCGCAAAATCTTTATAACATGCCTGTACATCAAAATCAACCATCAATTGGCCTTGGTGAAGTCTCAAATCTATTTGATTTTGACCTAAATCCAAATTTACCAAATTTAGCCCCAAATTGTCTAAAATCCCATTACCCAATTGATTGCCTTAACCTCCAAATTGGCATCCAATTCATGTTGAAAACTCTTCATGAACACCCAATTGATTGCCTTAACCTCAAAATTGGCATCCAATTCATGTTGAAAACTCTTCATGATGTCCCTATTGACCATCTACAACAATCAATTTGGTCTTATCCCAAGGCTAACCCAAACTAGACCCAAGCCTAGCCCAACATGACCAAATTGATTAAAGTTCAAAGTTCCCTCAAATTGACCCTTCAATTGAACTCAAAACCACACCCATCCTTCACCAAAGTTGTTCTTTATGATCTTATACATAAAATGCAACAATCAATTGGGCCAATTAACATGGCTAGCCTAACCCTAACCCAAGTTTTTGTCATTTGTACCCACTTGGACCCATGCACTAAAGGTGACCTAACCAAATCACCAAATTAACTCCACCACAGCCATTAGTTGGACTTAGTGACCAGTCCAAATACCATGAAATCACCTAAATTAACTCCACCACAGCCATTAGTTGGACCTAGTGACCAGTACAAACACCATGAAACCACCTAAATCAAGCCATTCAAGCCATGAACCAAAGGTCACCCAAATTAAGGGATCGACTTAGTGACCAGTCCAAACACCATGAAATCACCTAAATCAAGCCATGGACCAAAGGTCCCCCAAAGTTGGACCCATGCACTAAATGTGACTTAACCACCCTAAGGCCACCAAATTAACTCCACCACAGCCATTAGTTGGACTTAGTTTCCAAACACCATGAAATCACCTAAATCAAGCCATGGACCAAAGGTCCCCCAAATTAAGGGATCTTATTTTCCATGAAATCACCTAAATCAATCCATGGACCAAAGGTCCCCCTATATGTGACCTAACCACCTTAAAGCCACCAAATTAACTCCACCACAGCCATTAGTTGGACTTTCGAACACCATGAAATCACCTAAATCAAGAAATGGACCAAAGGTCACCCAAATTAAGGGATCGACTTAGTGACCAGTCCAAACACCATGAAATCACCTAAATCAAGCCATGGACCAAAGGTCCCCCAAAGTTGGACCCATGCACTAAATGTGACTTAACCACCCTAAGGCCACCAAATTAACTCCACCACAGCCATTAGTTGGACTTAGTTTCCAAACACCATGAAATCACCTAAATCAAGCCATGGACCAAAGGTCCCCCAAATTAAGGGATCTTATTTTCATGAAATCACCTAAATCAAGCCATGGACCAAAGGTACCCCAAATTAAGGGATCTTATTTCCAGAAATACACATGCTTAAGATATCTTTGCCAAATCAAAGCACATTTGCATTAAATTGGTGTGATGGATTCCTATGGGTACTCTGAGCTCCTAGCCACCTCCCCCTAGCCGGCCAGCCAGCCTAGTGGCCAAAAAAGCCAAAAACTAAGAGCCACTCCCATGGCACCTCACCCAAATCAAACCTAATGTCCAGCTCATCCAAATCAAACTATGGAGCTCCTTTGCCCTCCACCTAAGCACCACATTACACCTCTTGATTGGCCACGACAGCCACCATAACCCCATTTCTTACAAAAGGCTACCTCCATGGCCGTTAAACAAAGTGCTGAAATTTTCTTAGAGAGGTCTCTCCAAACTTCACACAGAGCTTCCCTAAGACCCCCTCATTGCATTCCAACCATTTTTCCTCACTCATTCCCATTGTCGGAGCTCAATTTTGAGCTTGAAACCCTGTCAAAAACTAGGACAGAGTCCAATATACCTCCACACTCTTCCAAAATTCAATTACTTCTGCCCACACCTTCACAAGTGTGAAAGAAGCCAAAGCTCCGTCAAATTCCCCTTCCACAGAGCCTCTACCATAGCTGTAGACCAACACTTGAAATCAAGCTTTGCCGAATTCATACCTAGGCCTTACATTAAGACCAGGGACTCAATCCCTAGCCTCCTTGGACCCCAACGAACATGTCGAGCACCTCCGATTGAAGCCTCCCTTCTCAGAGCAAAGGTATAAAACTTCTCCTCATCCCGAGCCTATTTCGATTCTCCATTTACTTAAGCTTGATTTCTATGCATCTTAACCATATGGATGTGTTTGTCTCACTTAGACGAGTCAATAGGATCAAACCTGAAGTGATTTGGTTGAGTCTAGGATGAGATCTTAAGGTTTTAGTGTGGACGGTCATGGGATCATCCTATCGGGGATGATGACGGGGAGCCGTTTGATCAAGCGTGTATCAAATGGACGGAGGAGATCGAGCCGGACAGCGCTTTGGGACATAAATAGCGGACCGAGTCAGCAGCTACGAGGACGGCGGCGTTCAACCAGAGCACACCATGCATGCCTTCGGAGCTGCCTATGATCTAATCAGCATGTGCTGTTTAAATAAATAAATAGAGCTTTTCCTATTTATTTAAATACCCTTAACTTAGAAAATTCTTAACTTTGTGTAGAGAAATCACAAAAATAAAATAAAAATACCCACTTTCTCACTGAACAAAGGAGAGTAATGTGAAAGAATTTTCAAGTCCATTTGGTGTTTATTTTATTTTTAATTAATTAAACACTGTTTGGGATTATTTGATTCTCCATGCATAATGGTACATCACCTTGACTTGGAATTTTAGCATGGTGTAGCCTCTTTCTGGGGAAGTATTCTCTAATTTTTCCAAAGTCAGAGGAGCCTCCTATAGAGAGACCCATATTTTTCAAGTTATTTCACATTATTTTTTAAAATAATCATGGAAATTAGCATATTGGTTATAAAATACTAAGAAAATTTTGGAAGGTCCATCATGATTATAGAAAGCTTTGGGAATAATTTCATGGGTCATGACATTTAAAATGTCCTTAAATTTTACAAACACTAAATCACTAAGATAATTAATTTTGAAAAATTTAAACATCTAAATGACTTGATTTTTTATCTTCATTGTGATTTATGATCCGCAGAACTCATCATAAAAATTTCAAAATATTTTGAGTTCATTTCACACCTTTAGTTGATTTTTAAAGATAAATCCCACTTTATGACATTTAAATGATTTTTAAAAATCAAAATATAACTCAAAAAATTATGAAATTTAGTTTTTTAAAATATTTTGAGTTCATTTAATAACTTAAATTGATTTTTAAAGATAAATACCACTCTTTGCAAAAATAATTTTTTAAAAATCAAAATATAACTCAAAAAATTATGAAACTTAGTTTTTTGAGTTCACTGTGAACAGTGGTATTTTCTAAAAATAAAATGATATTTAAAATTAAAATTTAATTTTTAGCCTATTCAAAATATTTAAATAATTAAAAATCCATAAAAATCACAAAAGTAATAAAACTCATGGAAATGTTCTAAATTGTTTCCTAATCACTAAGGAACAATTATAATATTTCTCGTGATTTTCTAAATAAAGATATTGAAATTTAAAACTTAAAAATAATTTTTAAAGGCTAAAAAATGAGTTTACACTAAAATAATTTCAATAAATCAAAGAAAAATGAAAAAAAATATAAAATTTACTCCTTTGAGTTCTCTGACCTTAGGGAGATTTTAAAAAAATACAAAACTTAATTTTCACCACTAAAAATATTTTATTTTTATTAAATAACCCAGAATTTAAAATAATTTTAATAAATCATAGAAAATTCAAAAAATCATGAAATTTAATCCAAAGGCTTCCTTAGTTTAGGTCTATCTCCAATAAAAATTTCAAAGGATTATAATTTACCTTGGTCAAGTTAGGAATTTTCTTTGAAAAATCTTATTATTACATGAAAATAATTACATAAATTACAATAAATTTTGAAAAAAAAATCACATTTTCTCCTCTGATGTCTCAATTGACCCATAAATAAGGTATGATAAAAATTTCAAAGTCATTTTAATTGAATTTGACAAATTATGAGGTATTAAAGAGCCTTAGGGGCAAATGTGTAATTTTGGAAATTTTGCCTTAATTAACATTTAGGATTAATTCAAGGCTTAGGGGCAAATGTGTAATTTTGGAAATCTTGCCTTAATTAACATTTAGGCTTAAGTCAAAGAGTAGGGGCAAATGTGTAATTTTGGAAATTTTGCCTTAATTAACATTTAGGCTTAATTCAAGGAGGGAAATGGATAAGCTCTCATCTTAATCAATTTATTTGATGCTTAAAACACAAGGGGTTAATTGATAGAAACCAATTTCACTTTCCTCATTAAAATGATAAGTTAATAAATTTCTAAATTTTTAAGATTCGAAAATTTATTAAAATTAAATGATCCTGGACTTAGGGGTATAAATTTTCAAGTCAATAATTAATCAATCTAATACCCCAATTAAATGATCCTGGACTTAGGGGTATGACTTTGGAAACCAATAATTAATCAATTTAATACCCCTATTTTGATTTTAAAGAAAATTCAAATTATGAATCATGACCACTTAAAGCTTAACCTTTTCAAAACTAATTAAGACACTCATTTACCAAATCATGAATCATGACCACTTAAAGCTTAACCCTTTTCAAAATTAATTAAGACACTCACTTAGGCCTTAAGGGCTTACTGATGACTTAGGCTAAATTAAAAAATTGGTTAAACAAAGATTAGAGAAATAAAAATGATTAAATCAAACATCTTTGAAACACCACTAAGCCCAATTAGGATTAAAATTTGGCTAAGTGTTCAAATTACACTAACTCCCCTTCAAGGGTCTTCACCCACATAATTCTCAAATTAAATGATAAATGATAATTACCCTATTCTTAGTGATAATTGAGACATCAATGTTCAGTGAGTAATAAGGGTATTTACAGGATGAATCATTAAGCAACATAATAAGTTTAAATGGACTCGAGGCTTTTCACTAGTTGGTGAGACGGAGGCATGGACCTGCTTCCCCCTCCTAACTTGTTGGATACCTCAGAGGCCTATTAAACATAATACGCTTCGCTCAATGAAATCATCCTTAATTAAACTTTTAAGGACTCACCAAGATATGACATAAGGGTTAGTCGCTCAATGAAATCATCCTTAATTAAACTTTTAAGGACTCACCAAGATATGACATAGGGTTGGGAAAATTGGCTTAATGAAATCATCCTTAATTAAAATTTTTAAGGACTCACCAAGATATGACATAGGGTTAGAATCATCCTTAATTAAACTTTTAAGGACTCACCAAGATATGACATAGGGTTAGGAAAATTAAAAATCATCCTTAATTAAACTTTTAAGGACTCACCAAGATATGACATAGGGTTAGGAAAATTACCAAAATTTTACCTTTATTGCTCTTCATAAACTGCCTTAATATGCATTTTAAGTTTCAGGTGGTGAAACGAGATGACTCGCCAGGTACACTTCTACAGTTTTCAGCGTTGTCTTTCTTGTACTTTCATACTATATTTTTATACCTACAAATTTGCATGCTAAAAAACGACGCCACCCTACATAAAAACTGAAACTATCAGGATATCCACATAACCATAACCATAACCATAACCAAAACCAAAATTAAAATCAACAAAGATAAAATTCACCGCCGCAACATTCAAAATATAAAACAACTCAAAATTAAATCACAAACATCACACAAAACCACAACTTTAACTAAAATAAGATGTCTCTATCGGATGATCGGGAATCCCTTGAAGGAGGTAACCTAAGGTTGCTAACGAAGTTTCCCATTGTTTGAAATATGGAACTCATTAAGTTGAGTTTAGTAAGTTCATTTTGACTAAGTGAATCCAATAGAAAATAATGGTGCCGGAATGAGGGAACCATAGGATTCTAATCGATATCGCTGTAATCAACTTTAATATGGCCACCTGATTTGACATTATAACTTGACACACTAGATAACTCAAACTCGTCACGGCAACCATAGGGCTACCTGATTTGATATTATAACTTGACACACTAGATAACTCAAACTCGTCGCGGACTTCAACCATAGGGCCACCTGATTTGATATTATAACTTGACACAATAGATAACCCAGACTTATTGTGGCAAGCGCTAGCATGGTGGGCAGCACGGCCATCTTCAACAGCAAAACCTGTCTTCCCCAGCTAAACCATTTTCTTCTTTCATTAGAGTTAAAACAACAAAGCCATAGGACCTCGAGGTTGCTTGCTTATGCAACGTAAATCCTCACCTTATCTTTAGGCCTTTGCATAGCCCTGTTATACAATATAAGCCCTAACTCGTCTTAGGATTCCGAGGTCGTCATTTGTCATGACCTAAATTCTCACATCTTTCAGGCTATTTGTGTGATCATTTCACACAAATGTAAGCCCTAAATAATAAAATTGGCAGGATAAAACACCAAAATATTTCTCCTCAAAACTGGAGCCAAACATTAGGATAGCTTAGGAAGTCACCGAGGTTCTCCTCTGGATCCATGACATCCCCTAGTCCTTTTTCCTTTGGATTCTATAATAAAATGTTCCAAATTTGAACCAATCCCCTCTCACACCTCTACGTTTGATTTTGTTAAAGAGTCCTACCCTTTGAAATTCCTTGAAGATAATCTTTCTTGACTTTTATCGAGAGTCTTCTTAAGTGTCTTTGGTCATTTAAGATGTAATTAACTATAGGGGCTTGACCTTATAGGAAGCATGTCCGAACCCAACTTAATATAAACCCTATTTAATTATTTATATTAAATAGGGGAACTTGTCGGCAAATACAAAGGTTTCACAGACCAAATGAAAGTCTTACTTTCCTTAGATTATTTGATTGAGCCTCATCCTCAAGTCCTGTGTTTATCCTTCGGGATAGATACAGGATTTGAGGTAAAATGCTCTTTCATTTTAAACTATAAAAATAATGGGGTTAGTTTGATTTCATACTTCAACATCCTTCCGAAGCGGGCGACGGGATTTTGATTCCGGCGACCGACAGCTTCTTACGGGCAACTCCCCACAA
>JXCR01128614.1:82594-98284 GCA_002079205.1 Phalaenopsis hybrid cultivar | reverse complement strand
CCCAACTTAATATAAACCCTATTTAATTATTTATATTAAATAGGGGAACTTGTCGGCAAATACAAAGGTTTCACAGACCAAATGAAAGTCTTACTTTCCTTAGATTATTTGATTGAGCCTCATCCTCAAGTCCTGTGTTTATCCTTCGGGATAGATACAGGATTTGAGGTAAAATGCTCTTTCATTTTAAACTATAAAAATAATGGGGTTAGTTTGATTTCATACTTCAACATCCTTCCGAAGCGGGCGACGGGATTTTGATTCCGGCGACCGACAGCTTCTTACGGGCAACTCCCCACAAACCAACCCGAAATAACACCGACGAAGGGGTAACTGTTAATTGCATTAATAATCTGCCTCAGCATCAGAATCTCATTTATTTTGTTCGTATACCACGGAATATGGCCTTCAGTGGCTTTGAATAACTCTTTCATAGAAGATCTTTTACTGATTTCATTATTCAATTAAGATTCATCTTTTGATTGAGTCAAATATGAAGCTATAGAGACTNTTAGCACATGATATTCTTCTTATAAGAAAGCCAACTCTTATGTTACGCCATCATATGCCAAAGGTGAATTAAAAAAACATTTTTCATTTGGTGATTAAGGGATTGTACCATTAGTTCATTTTCTTATTTAAGAAAAACCAATTTCATAGCCTTAAAATTAAAGAGTTCTGAGCTTAAAATATCAACATTAGTTAGTTTTTCAATGNCATAGCTCCTTTAGCACATGATATTCTTCTTATAAGAAAGCCAACTCTTATGTTACGCCATCATATGCCAAAAGTGAATTAAAAAAATAATTTTCATTTGGTGATTAAGGGATTGTACCATTAGTTCATTTTATTTATTTAAGAAAAACCAATTTCATAGCCTTAAAATTAAAGAGTTCTAAGCTTAAAATATCAACATTAGTTAGTTTTTCAATATATATATTCTTTAGTTTATGGCACTAAAATGGTATAAATGTAGATGTGTTGAATCCAAATTTGTCGTGTAGATCATGCCAAGACATAGCTTCATTGTAGGGATCGAGAGAAGAAAATAGTGAGAGAGAAACAGAGAGAGAGGATGAGTAACACAACGATTGTCACCAGCGAGGCAAAATGGGGGTGTTCACGGGCTCCCAGACTCATTTGAAATATTGAATGAAGTTGTTACAATAAAATGGGAGAGTAATATCTAAATGACTAGAAATCCCAAATGACCTACTCCCCTTCACATGAAAAAGATCCACTTATTTATATATCATTGATTAATAGAAATTTGGACCAAATTAATAAATAAAAATACGGCATGAGCACTAATTTTGTGGATAGCAAAATTTCCAATGCTTTGCATGCGAATATCCCTAATGGAAGATGGCAATGGCGAATGCATTTTTGTTGTTCTCCTTACATTCATCCCACAAACGCTACCTGTTAACTTGTCATCCATCAATTTTAAGTCCATGCCTAGAAAAATCTTAGGTGAAGACATCATCAAATTTTAAATGGAAATGTTTTTTTAAAATATGTAAATAAACTTATTTTAAATATGTGTAATAAATTAAGAATTGTAAAGCACGCCCCAACAGGATTTTAATGAGATTATCCTCACCTCATTCCTCCTTCATATCGAAAAATTATTGCATACATACACTGCATGCAGAGATGCATGCGGTGTCTGATTATGACCGTAGATTACGGTGATCTACGGTCAGGATGTATTTCGGTGGGCCCCATTTTAATTTTTTTTTTCAAAAAAAAATTGATTGCATCATGACCGTAAATCACTGTGATCTATTGTCAGGATCAGACACCGCATGCATCTCTGCATGCGGTGAATATATGCAATAATTTTTGCTTCATATCAGCTCACCTCTCTCTTTGTCTCTCTCGATTTGATTTTGTTATAATTATTAAAAATAAAATAAAATTATTTNTAACTTGTCATCCATCAATTTTAAGTCCATGCCTAGAAAAATCTTAGGTGAAGACATCATCAAATTTTAAATAGAAATGTTTTTTTTTAAAATATGTAAATAAACTTATTTTAAATATGTGTAATAGATTAAGAATTGTAAAGCACGCCCTAGCAGGATTTTAATGAGATTATCCTGTAAAAATTTTTCTGTGCAGACTCCTGACGTAGCTTTAGGTGCGGACCAAGTTATTTTTAAGTTATTTTCAGATTATTTATGAGTTATTTTTAATAATCCCGAAATAACCCAGAAATACCCCAAAAAATAAAGACCGCGGGTTATTTTTGGGTTATTTCGGTATTATTGAAAATAACCCAGAAATAACTTAAAAATAACTTAAGAATAACCTACGCCGCACGTAGAGCTACGTCAGGAGTCCGGGCAGAAAAAACGCCTATTATCCTGACCTCATTTCCCCCTCCATATCAGCTCGCCTTTTTCTCTGTCTCTCTCGATTTGATTTTGATATAATTATTAAAAATAAAATGAGATTATATTAAATCGTATCATGTATTTTAACGTTCGGAAAGTTTTTTTTTTCTTTTTTNTTTTTTTTTTTTTTTTTTTTTTTTTTTTTTTTTTTTTTTTTTTTTTTTTTTTTTTGTAAAACAAGAATTGTTCGTTCTTTAACGCAATTTTTATCCTAATTATTACGCTTTGTTGACTAACTGGGCTTTAATTCCGTTATGACCTAGAGGCCTTTCTGGCAGCCCGTTTATGAGGAAAAATATATATGTATGTGTGTGTCTATATTTATATAGATATATTTATATATACACCAATATCGGCGACGCAAATCTCAAAATAATTGAAGCTAAAGAAGATGGCTTAATAATTGAGGCGTTAATTTCAAGAGGCATGATCTAGATTGGTCATCTGAAAGACCGACAAACTAATCAAATCAACCTTCGGCGAATCTGGTCGACGGGCCTATCTAAGGTCTTAACTCTCGAAGCTCCCTAAAAGTCAATTGAACGTAACCGACCGACCGACCACTCATACCTCGACAAAAATGACCTGCACTCGTCCTGTTGCTTTAGTCGGCTGAACCAAAATACGTTGACCAACTGATGACCACCATACGCAAAATTTGAATTGCAAAATAGATTTAGTATTAAATCAGCATTGATTATATTAAGGGCAATTTCCATAATCGCTCTCTCCTTACTGCAATTGAGGGTGGTTTCCATAACTGTTCCCCCCTTTTTTTATAATTGTACAAATACACCTCTATAAATAAGAGGTAAAAGGTTGAATAACGAGAGAACACTGGTCTATGATACACCTAAAATATATAGTGTTTTTAGATACATTTTTATACCTATTATTGAGATATTGCGCTTTAATGGAATGAATTTTAGTGTTTTCTTGCAGATACATGTAAGAATGGAAAAAATGCTTAAAGGAGTGAAAAATGATCAAATTTGGAGCAAAAAGGTGAAAAATGTGCAAATGAGTTTTGGCGCCTAAGCACCGGTTAAATAGAGAAGCATACGCCTAAGCGCCAGAGGACCTACGCTTAAGTACCAGTGGCAATTACTAGACTAGTAAAGTCAGTTTTTTTTTGAATTTTGAAGAGGTTTTTGAGGCACCCATTGGCTTAATAGGCCGTTATAACCACCATGGAAGAAAATTATCACGAAAGGATGCATCTTTTGGGGGAATACATCGAATTTAGACATATTTTAAAGAGTTTAGGCACCTCTTGGAAAACTATAAAAGAAAGAAGAGAGGACTTAGAAAAGAGTCCTGAAAATACTTGGAAAAGTTTTGAAAGTTCATCATTTAGGGAGTTAGATCGGAGAGATTTTCAAGCACCACTTTTACTTTTATTTTATCATTTTTGTTAGTTTATTTGAGTGATTGTAAAGAGAAAAGATTCAAAGGAACTTCAAGAGTTTGGTGGAGTATTTGAGATAAGTTTTTATCTTTTTGTTTTAAGACTTTTTTGTTTTAATTGAGACTTGTTATTGGTTTGACAATAACTTCTTCTTTTAAACTAAAGTGTGATTTTATTTTCTTCATGGATTCTGAGTAGTTTTCTTTATTTTTTTTCCTAAAATGATAAGTAATTAAGTTGTGGATGAAAATTGTAGAGATTATTGATCTTTAATGTTGGAAGTAGTTGTGATGATTTAAATCCATGCACTTCATTTACTTCTTGATTTGGTCAATCCAGATGTTAAAATTTGTTGTGAGAACATATAAGAACCACTTCATTTACTTCTTGATTTGGCCAATCCAGATGTTAACATTTGTTGTGAGAACATGTAAGAACTGGCTTACTTCTTGATTTGGCCAATCCAGATGTTAAAATTTGTTGTGAGGACATGTAAGAACCGGGATATCTTAGTCAACAATTGGAAAGAATCACATGAGGTTGTATGAATGAGAATGTAGTTCATATAATTAAGTGCAAATAAATAAGGAAATATTCATTTAAGGGTATAGAGTTAGAGGCTTTAAAGTGACAGGTTAAAGCCCTCAACTTGGTTTATTGTTTTAGGTTCTGATACGAGAATGTTAGCCCCCAAGTAGAGGGAATCGAGGGAACTCTAGAGTGAGAGCTAGTATCTTTCATGCCTAGCCGGTCTTCAGAACTATTCAAATTTTAAATTAGCAAATATTCTTTATTGCAACTCTAGTAAGGGTAAAGAATATTATTGCTCATATTTGACACAACACAATTTGCATACTTCCACAACAAAATTCATATACTTATTGCTGATTCATGATAAGAAGAAAGATATTTTTCTTATTAAGTGTTTTCATCTACAAAACTCTAGTTATCCTTTTAAGTTATTACTGTTTTATCAAAATATCAAAAATACCAAAAATATTTGAATTTTTATTACTGCAAAATATATTAAGTTTAAGTAGTTGTCTTTTTAAAAATAGAAAGTTTTCTAAAAGTGCATACTATATAAATTCCCTGTGGGTTCGATATTCAGGTCTTAATCAAAAAGTCTTATATTATTTAATAATGATACGTATACTTGCGTAGTATCCCAATATATATAAATTAAAAGTGAAATTCTTATTTTTCTTCAGGATCAAGTTTTTAGTTTTGTTGCAAAATAAGGGAATATAAGTGAAATATAATTTGAATTATTGTTGTACTTTGCATAATATAAGTATCAAGAAGGGATCAGTTTACAAACTTCTTCCCGACTTCTTTACCCAAGACTTCTCAATTACCACACTCTTTCTCTCTCTTCCTTCTTTCGGCTCTAACTCTTGAGGCATGTGTTCACAAAGAGAACTTATGATTCAACATCCTGAAAGGTGACACAGTGAGTGTGGTGCCTCAAATGAGAAGCAAAGTCAATTAGGAAGGAGAACATTGCAAAGAGAAATAACACCCATGGAATTCAATAAAGAGACAATGAGTCAAGACATACAACAAGAGATTCAAGCCTTGCGAGTGCAAATAATGGACCAGTTCAAGGCTTTTTTGGGCGGCTATGATCCAACAGACCGCTCAATCGCCGCTCATGGAGGGAGAGTCTTGGGGAACCCGCCCTTAGAAGGCTCCCCTCGATAATCTGCCAGCATCCCACGGTAAGTCGTTGATTGGCTAACCAAAAGACCAAAGGATTCCAATCTGGCAGATAATACTGAATTGACATCTGCAGCCCGACATTGGGCGGACCTAGTAGGAATGCTTTTTTAGCCTGCTATTGATGGTGCCTTCTCCCGAAGAATTTTAAAAACCTTACCTTCAGCATGGCTCAGGATTCCTCACTTTGGTCCCTATAAAGGGAAAAGTTAGTGACACCTACCAAAGACCACAACCTTACCATCGACACCTGCCAATAAGAACTACTTCAAGAAATCCCCTCCACTAAAGACTGCACTAGCACTGTGCAATCCAAACAAATATTGTGCTTACCATCGAGACCACGGGCTCAATACTGAGTGTCGTAATCTCAAAAATTTGGTAGAGGAGCTCTTTAGGACCAGAAATGTGAATGAGTTTGTTGTTGTTGGAGCACACGCACAACAACAAGGGAAGGCCCCGACAAAGGAGCCCGCAGTTGGACCAGTGCAAACAAAACAAAACCACCTGGCTAGAATCATTCAAACAATCTTTGATGGAGGTGGAGGGTTACCCCGACGGACTAGCCTCAAGAGGCACAGATTGGGGGAGGTATGTTCCAACACCTCGTACACTCCTACTCACCCTCTTAATTTTATGGATGCAGATCTTCTGTCAAAGGGAACCCATAAAATGAGGTGTTCATTGTCACGGCTCTGATAAACAATTACTAGATTGGCAACATCCTGATCTACACTGAAAGTTTAGTAAATATTATGTTAAAAATGGTGTTAGACAAAATGGGACTCAAAACTGACCAGTTAGTGACACCTTCCAGCCCTTTGTTTGACTTCTTAGAAGAAAGGAAGGAAACCCTGAGCGTGATCATGTTGATTGTCTTGTGGGGAGAATAAGAAAAAAAGTTCCCCAACATGGAGAAATTTTCGGTGGTGGAATCCCCACCGAATTAAAATGCAATATTTGATTGGTCATTGTTGAATAACTACCAGGCAGTAGCTTCAACATGCAGGTGGTCGTAAAATTTTCTAGGGATGAAGAAATAATTACGGTTTGGGGGAACTTAGAACTGTCCAGGAGTTGTTATCTTCAAGCGGTCACCAGTGTCAACTAAGAACCGCTCGACATTCAAATCCAGAAGGAAGGAGGTCTCAAAATTAGTGAGACCGTCCTCCGAGTGCTCGGATCTAGTGATAGCGAGTCCAGTAAAATTTTCAAACCAGTGAGACTTTTGTTGCAAAACATAGGGAATGTTGATCCAAACTATCTGCATGCATCAGAATGTTTTTGTATGGACAACCGTGGAGATGACAAAAACCCCAGTCGACGTCACATGCCATCAGCTCAATATCAACCCATTCACGTGACTTGTGCAGCAGAAGCTTCTAATGACCTCAAGGACCTTGGCCGAGCTAACAGTAATAGGGGTCCAAAAGCTGAATGGAGCATACTACATCTAAGAGGTGCAGTACCCGACATGGCTCTCAAAAGTGGTGATGGTTCGGATGCCCAATGGAAAATGGAGGATGTGTGTCGACATCACTAACCTCAAGGCCGCATGTCTAAAGGACATCTATCATCTACTAAGGATTGACACACTAGTTGATGTGGTGATCAGCTACTCCATGATGAGCTCCTGAGATGTCTTCTCGAACTATCATCAACTACATATCATCTGGTTGATGCAAAAAAACTGCTTTTATTACTGCACAAGTAGTTTTTTGTTTCTATGTAATGCCTTTTGGACTAAAAAATCTCAAGGCAACTTAATAACACCTCATGGATATAATATTTTCAAAACAGATAGAAAAGAATGTTGAGGTGTATGTCGACGATGTCTTAGTAAACATGAAATCGACTGGGCAACATATAGATGACCTAAAAGAAACCTTTGAAACTCTTAAAAAATTTAACATGAAGTGAAACCCTTCGAAATGCACCTTCGAAGCATCGATCAAAAAAAACTGCCTTTAACTGCTGATGGGTTAAAGGATAATTTTGAGAAGTTTTGGATGATTCTAGACATTTCTTCCCTCAAAAACCTAAAAAGATACAGAGACTAGCAGGACGGTGGCGGGACTCAGCCACTTCATTTTAAAGGCAGACAACTTTTTCAAAACTCTTAGAAAAATTTACTGTTTTGAATGACCAACATATTGTGAGTCAACATTCAAAAGCCTAAAAGACGCCCTAACATCGCCTCCACAACTCCAAAGTCCAAAGACTGTGAAAGAATTTTTATTATACCTCAGAGTCGGGTGAGAAGAAGTCAGCTCATTACTAGTCAAGTGACAGCGACTTTATATATACTTAAAAATACAATAATTTGATACTGTTGTTAGAAGATTTAAATCCCCGACAACGGCGCCAAAAACTTGACAGCGGTTATATATTTAATAAAGATGTGTATAAAATATTTAATGATTGCAAAGTCACAATTATCAACACAAGTATACGTATCGCTCAAGTAATACAGGGCTCTAATTAGTCCTAGATGTCGATCCCACAGGGAGTAATATTAGAGGCTACAAACTAAGATTTAAAAAATCAATACTTAATTATCGATCCACAGGGAGGTAATAATTAGAGGCTACGAACTAAGATTTAAAAAATCAATACTTAATTACAACAACAGTTCAAATTGCATATTTTCACTAATAGGCAATTGAAATAAAAATGTAATTTTAATAAACTTTTAATTAACTAATTCTACAAATAAAGTTTCTAATGTGAAGTTCAATATATAAGAAAGTATCCTTCTCTTTGTCAAGAAATTTAAGTGAATGGATAAATTGAATCAGTTCAAATTGTACTGTGTCAAATAGGAGCATGCCTATTTTTTACTCTTTGGACCAGACATAAAGAACATTGACTAATCCTATGCTTGGTTACTGAATCTGTGGTTAGGCTGGGAGGATACTGGCTCTCACTTCGGAGCTCCCATGTTCCCCTCGCCTGAGGGCTAACATCTATACTTCAGCACCCAAACGATAGACCGAATTGAGGATTTTAGTTTGTCACTCCAAAATCTCCAATTCTACTCCCGATAATTTTTATTTCCATATTTATTTGCACCCAATTTTCAAGGACTTTGATCTCCCTAAATCTTAGATGTAATCTTCACTTTAGTTATAAAACTCAACATATTTTAACAAATCAATTGACCAGATTGAAAGTAAATTAAGATTGAAGTGAAAAGATCATCACAACTTCTTTAACATTCTCATGACACAACCAATTCAAATCATTATTTCACAAAATCTCAAGAAAAGGAAAAATCAGAACTCATGGAGAAGATACGAAAAAACTTAGAACTTATATATAAAAGCAAAGTCATACAACAGAACTCATAGATAAGATACGACAAAACTTGGAATTTATATATAAAAGCAAAGTCATACAAATTTCAATAAGTAAATACCACTTATCTATAATTCCTCCCCAAGCAAACTCCTCGAAGTTTCTCTGAATCTCTTCCTTTCTTTACAGCACACAGAATTCTCCTTCGAACGGGAAGGAAGAAGAAATCTCTCAGTTTTCTTCCACTCTTACAATCTCTCAAGGAATTCCTCACAATACTAATCCTAAATTACACTCTCTACACTCTAATGGACACACGTGGACACTCCCCTCTCTGCCTCCAAATTATTTCTGTTAAAGTTGTAGCAAAGTTTTCAAGAGCTGCCCAAGTGTCCCTTAAAAAATCGTCCACATTTAATGCATCTGTTGAGAGAATCGACATGCTGGCCGTCGGCGACTTTGATGGCGTCGTCGACAGCCTTCTAGAATATTTAATTCTGGACTCTCAGAAAAAACCCGTCGTCGGCGCCGTCAAGCTTGTCATCGGCGCCCAATGAAATCTTCATATTTTGAACTTTTTTACATATTTTTGCTCCAATGATCATAATTCAACATACCTGCAACAAAACATAAAAAATATATTTCCTTAAAGTGCAATATCATCAAAATCAGTGTCAAATAGGTATGAAAATCTCAACATATTTTTCTTTAGTCATCAAGGTAGATGTGGGAAAATAATTTTTGATGTATTACACGAGTTGAGTTCTTCAAGGAGCTGAAACTTGGTACCCGGTTATGAAAAAATTAACATTTGCCTTTATTTCTTCTCGCAAGCTCCAACCATATTTTCAAGCCCACCTGATTTGAGTATCACCGATCATCCACTATATTATGTGCTCAGCAAACCAGAATATTTTGGCTGATTTTTGAAGTGGGCAATAGAACTCAATGAATACAACATCAAGTATATCCCTGAAACATCTACCATGACGCAGGAGATCGACACTTTTTAGTATACCTCTCTGAGGTAAAGCAATTGCATAAAGGAAACCCTTCTAGTGATAGAACTTAGATCTTGCACGTCGACGGGGCATCCATGTAGGCGATTATCGAGTTGGGATTGGCATTGAGCTGTCTGACCAGTCTATCTGTCTATTGTCATGGAGTTCGAGGTTACAAATAATCAAGCAGAGTACAATGCATTGATTGTTGGTCTTCGGTAGGCTTACGAAATAGGCGCTTGCAATCTGCTGGTAAAATCATACTCTTTACCAGTCGTAAACCAAGTCAACAAGAAATTTGAAGTTAGAAATAAACAGTTGACAAGGTTCAAAAACTTCCATATAGAGCACATGGGTTGCGAGGAAAACCATATCGTCGACCAAATACATCTCGTTGGGTGGAACTCCTTGAAGACATACTTAACCAGTGGTCGAGCAACCAGATGCAATGGAAGTATCTGTCGAAGCTGAGGGAGCTAAATGTTGGATGGATCCATAAATCCTCTACCTTGAGATAGGAAAAGTATTATAAGATGTTATTGATCTGAGACGCTTCAAAATCAAGGTCATATTATACCTTATGATAGACAGTAAGCTCTGTAGGCGACCGGTGACCTTGGTATACCCAAGATGCTGAGGGAAGACAAAGAGATGGACATGTTGAGGGAGGTACACTCCAATGAATGTGAGAGCCACTCCGGGGGAAAAACTTTAACCAACCGGGTAGAACGACAAGCCTACTTCTAGAGAACTCTACTCAATGATATAGAGGATTTCTCTAGGAAATGGGAATAGTGTCAGAAATACGCATCCATACATCATCAATCGACATGCAAGTGACATGCCTTAAAATTACCTATTTTATAAATACATTTCATGTTTGTTTTGATTATATTGCACTTTAATGGAAGATATTTTGCATGCTTGTGGTTTCAGATGTAAGAAATGGAGTTCATAGGAAAAGAAGTGAAAATGGATGCAAAATGGAGTTATAAAGCAGTCGCGCCTAAGCGCCAAAGTCGGACACCTGGGTGCCAGAAACGGACACCCCTTTTATTCAATAAATTTGACCAAATTTTGAAGAGGTGTCTAAAGCAACCCTTAATGATTTTTAGAGCTTTGCATATAGATATGAAGTCCAAACGAAAAAAGTGTGTGCTAGGGGGTGCTAGGGGGTTCGTGAATGCGCAAGTGTGATTTTAGAGTAGGTTAGACCCTCATTAGAGTCGACGACTACCATAAGAGTGTTGTGAGTCTTGTAAGAGTCTATTGGAGCCAGGAAAGTCGGGAAACTTCATAGAATTTCTTGGGGAAGAGTTAGAGAATAGTATTTGTGTTTTTTTTTAAATTTTTGTGTTGTGAACTTGAAAAAATCATGTTTTGTTTTGTTATTTCCATGAATTCTAAGTAGTTTTCCTTTTTCTTTCTTATTGTAATAAAAAGTAATCATGTGGAGAATTTGATTTGTTTAGAACTTCTTTTATTTCCAAAATTAAGATGGTATTTTCACCTGTTCTTCATTTATTTTGCAAAGTAACCACTTGTAATGTTAAAAATCAATTGCAAAACATAATTACTCATAAGGGCTACGATTTCCCCTAACCAGTGAGTACCACACTAACCTTACGAGGAGGGCGACCACAATCTAAGGAGAGTACAAATAGATAGGAAGATAAGTTTTGATGGGCGCAGAATTGGTGTTTCTAGAGTGACAGACTAGATCCTTTATCAATTTAGTTTAGAGTTGGAACCTGAAGTCCCTAGTAGATCCAATAGAGATGGCACAGTGGATAATCTATAAGTGAGAGGCTAGATCTACTCAACACTATCATACAATACAAAACTTACTTTTAAATTAGTTAATGTTCTGTATACATTCGGGAGAGAATAAGTATCTTCCTATTTGTGACAATACATCATTTAAACATTTAAACCTTTTGATTTCGACACAGATTATGAACTCATTGCAAGGAAAAAGATTCTCTTCATAATTAAAAGTCTCTTTGACATTTAGCATAGTTTAGAATTTATGCATTTACATTTAGTTTTAAACAGAACTTGTAGGAATTTAGTACCTTTACCTTACTTCTGAATTTACTATTATATTTTCTAGATTTATTTTTGCAGTTTTTAAGTAGAAGTTTCACTATAAGTCTATACAAAGAATTACAGTTTTCTAGTCGGATCGATACAGGCGTTTTTATATAAAACTCTATATTAATTGAAACGATACGTATATTTGAGTAGCACACTGAGTATGAAAACTATTATTTTACACTTTTTAACATTTTATTTATTCACACTAGCCGCTAAATATAAATTGGGACAAGTTTTTTACCTTTTTTGGAATATAAAAATCTGTGTAATTGCGGATCGTGTCAAGTTTTTGGCGTCGTTGTCGATGAAGCGACGGAATTTTTCTTAGACTTAAAAATTTTATTTAAACTGTGGAATTATTTTAGAAAAATTATGGTGTTGTTAAAAATATTTAAAAAATTTTGTCAAAATAAAAAAAAAATTGAAAACACGAAAGTTTATAAAAAAAACTTTGTTATTTTGAGTGTTTTATTTTATTTTCTGAAGTTTTATATTTTGCATGCATAGTTCAGGATCTGAAGGTTTAGTATCTTACGATTCCGAGTTAGAATGAAAGATTAGAAAAATTAGAAAGCAAAAAAAAATTCACATTTGAAAGAAATGACTAACAATCACATAATAATATTGATATTCAAACTGCTAAAAATAAATATTATCATGTACAAAAACCTTTCAGGGACTATGCAAATCCTACAACAGATGAAATTCACTTAAACATACAAACCCCAACTGTAGCGGCTAACTCATTCGAACTTAAACCTGTTATTATCCAATCGGTACAAAACAATCAGCTTGAGGGAACACCATCTGAGAATCCAAATTTATACCTTGCAAGTTTTCTAGAAATATGTGATACATTTAAGTATGATTGTATATCAAATGATGTCGTTAAGATTATAATTTTTTTTATTTTTTTTTAGGGATAAAGCTAAGATGTGAATAAACTCTTTAGCACCTACATTTATTAGAAATTAGGAAGATTTAGCATAAAAATTCTTAGCTAAGTATTTTCAACCTTAAAAAAATTTTTAAGCTTAGAAATGACATTACTTTATTTATTCAGTATGAAGATGAGTTAATATATGAAGCTTGGGAAAGATTTAAAAAACTTCTTAGAAAGTGTCTGCATCATGTCTTATCAGACTGGTTAATTATTCAAACATTTTATAATGGGTTAGTAGGATCTCTTAGATCTATTATAGATATTTCGGCTAGAGGTTCATTATTTAGAGGAAGAAATTGAACGTCTAATACGCCAAGGTCACCTAGGCCACTACTTATATGAACAATGAGAGGGGAACAAGAAGAAAATTATCGGAGTTATCGAATGAGAAGTATAACTCCAAATTATCTTTTTTAAGAAAAAGATTGACTTATAAACTCTAATTTTATTTGGTGTTGTTTAAAACTGTCACTTCAATGAAATTTTCTTATTTTCTCATGAAATATCTTTATGTAAAAAGTCCCTTTTAGGAAAAGCAATAGACAAGGTCCTCATACATGCCATTGGAGATCGAGCTCAAGAGGCAAGAGTTGATGGGAAGATACGGTACTTTTGGAAGTTGAGCCTAAGAGGCAAAACTTTATGAGAAGCTACCCTACCCCTGGAAGTCAAAACCAAGAAGCAAGACTCTATGGGAAAATACAGTACTCTTGGAAGTCGAGCTTAAGAGGCAAGACTCAATGAGAAGCTACTATGCTCATGGAAGGTGGGCCCAAGAGGCAAGTCTCAATAGGAAGCAAGTATTGGATAGGGTCCTCACTTGAAAAACTTCATAAGAGCAAGTGATTGACATTGTCTTCAATCAAAGATAAGGTTACATTTTTTATAAGGCACAAGAACATCAAAGACCTCAAAAGGATGCAAGCTTGAGAAGGCACAGGTACATCAAAGACCTCAGAAAGCTACAACCCTCAAAAGGCACATGTATATAAAAAACCTTAGAAGGCTATGAGCCTCAGAAGCTACTGGTTCATTTCAAGATCCAATAAGGCATATGCCCGAGAGGGCACAACCTCGGAAGGCACGAGCCTCAAAAGGTACGTTATTCTTCATTTTATAAAGTGTGTGTGCTAACTTTAATTGTAAAACTTCGTACGATTGAGAAGCCACAAAAACCTCAAAATCAACATTAAAGTTGTAAGAAATACATTATCATCATCTACAAATGTCACATTAGATGATTAAAATGGCTATGAAGACCAATAAAAATTGGTATAAAGGCTAAAATAGAAATTGCCGCTATAAAAGTATGAAATACTCCCGCAAAGTGTAGCAGGAAAACTATAGAATTTCTTCATCTCCACTGAAATGTGCAACAACAGCAAGCAGAAAGATCCCTAGTCAGTTGTTGGGCAGTGACTAAGATAAATTTCTTCATCTCACTGATGAGGGGAAGATCTCATTGCTCGCCTATTACAAAAGACGGTGATGTCTTTCTATTGCACCACAACGTGAAAAAAGAACTCGTTGCTCGTCTGCTACTCAGGATGAGGATGACTTTCCTCTTCATCATAATGAGAAAAAATATCTCGTTGCTCATCTTCTACGCTAGACGAAGACAACTTTCCTCTTCACCACAATGAGAAAAAAGACTCCGTTGCTCCCCTGCTGCGCAGGATGGGGATGACTTTCTGCTACACTACAACATGAAAGATGATATCGTTGCTCGCCTACTACACAGGATAGAGAGACTTTCCTCTTCATTGCAATGAGAAAGAAGATCACGTTGCTCACCTGTTACCTAAGACGGGGACGATTTTTCTCTTCATTGTGAAATGAAAGATGTTGTTGCTCATTGATATGCAGGACGGGGACAATTTTTCCCTTTGTCGCCACGAGAAAGATAACCAGTTGCTCGCATGTTACGCAGGATTAGGATGACTTTCTACTGCACTGTAATGTGAAAGAATGTCTCATTGCTAGCTTGATATGCATAACAGAAACGACTTTTCTCTTCACTGCAACGAGAAAGAAGATCTCATTGATTTTCTTATTATGCAGGACGAGGATAACTTTTCTCTTCATCGCAATATGAAAAAAGATCTTGTTGCTTGCCTGCTACTTCGAACGACGATGATTTTTCTCTTCGCCACAACGTGAAAGAAGACACTGTTGCTTGCGTGATATGCAAAATGGGGACAGCTTTCCTCTTGCAGCAACACAAACGAAAATCTTGTTGCTCGTCTGCTAAGCAAGATGGGGGGACAAATTTCTTGTTGGTCGTAACGTGAAAGAAGGTCACGTTGCTCGTCTGCTACGTATGTCGGTGATGACTTTCTTTTTCCGAAAAATCTCGTTTGTAGAAGGCTCTACTCTACACTCTTTTTCTTCATATCTCCTTCTTCTTCTCCTCAATTGTGATTCTTTCCCTCTTCCATAACCTTTATTTATAGGCTTGAGAAAAGTGGTGACATTAAAAGCAATTGAATTTTAATAGAAGGAGAGAGAAAACTGCAATCATTTCCATATTCCTCTCATTTGGCCTTTTAAAGTCTCTCGGCTCAAATTCCATCATTTGGGGGCCCCCAAAATATGCTCAAATTCCAATTTTCGGCTATTCTGATCCAAATTCCTCATCGGATTCCCTCCGGCTCCCTCCCACTTAGAGGTGTAAATGAGTGCTCAGCTCGAGTTCAGCTCGTTTATATTTCAAGCTAAAAAAGTGTGTTTGTGTTCGGCTCGTTTGCTTAACGAGCCGAACACGAGCTGTTCACGAACAAAGAGTTCTTTTAACAATATTAATCATGTAGCCATAAGACAATAAGG
>JXCR01128614.1:43680-77612 GCA_002079205.1 Phalaenopsis hybrid cultivar | reverse complement strand
ATATATATATATATAAGTTATTTATTTGTGTTCATTCATTCAAAGATAGCTCAATTGAATAAGCCAACTCATTTCAATTTCAAGTCGGATTGAGGTCTATTCATTTACAAGCCATATCAGCAAGAAATAGATATGTTTAAAGACCTATGAATAAGCGTCTTGTAAAGTTCTTATAAACTCCTAGAAATCCAATTTTTGCTAGGCTAGTTGCATGACAATTTTTGCTAGCCTAGTTCCTCTTTAAGAGGTCCATCAATTCAAACATACTCATTGATGAGCCATCAAGAAATTCACATCATCTAACACAAATTTCGAAGCATGATGATCTCGAGACGGATTTTTGACCAAAAAATATTCAAACTTTAATAAAAATCATCCAAAGCTCCGATTTTAGCAAACTAGTAGTCAAACAGACTGGCTCAACCAGACGGACCCAATGATATCATAATTACTAAAATCTGAATCAAATCAAGCACAGATCAAGCCATTAAACCATTTTTAGAAGTTTTTCAAACTCATTGGGAATGTCAAACGGATGCCGATTTTGGAGAGTCTATAATCAAATCGAGCGTCTCAACATTATGAATTCAACGAGCCCAAAATCACTCAATTCAGACAGCATTAAGACACTTAAAAGTCCATCAAATGTCGTTTGATGGATGTAAGCCCTCTGAGACGTCTGCTTGAATTGGCTCGTATTCTTGCATTAATTGCACTTAGAACATTATAAATAGAACACCACCCTCTCATAAGGGGGAGAGATGCTTGAGACTTGAGAGAGCTCTTAAAGTTTTGAGTATGTGTTGAAGTCCAGCACCACCTCTATCGTCGTCGGCCACCGCCGATCGCCGTCGACCACCGCTGACCACCGTCGACAACCACCGACCTTCATTAAGCACTACTATCACCACTAACCAGCACCGATCAATGTCAACCACTGCTGACCCCCGTCGATCACCATCAATCAATGTTGTAATGTGGAAAAATTGTAACCATTTCCTGTCTGTGGGAGAAGGGTCTCAGCAATCATCAACCTATAGTGAATTTATACAACTGGGTCAAGTCCTGTGATTTTTTCCCTTTACAGGTTTTCCACGTAAAAATCTTTGGTGTCATTACCAGTTGCTTTTTGTTTACTTGAGTGTGTGTTGAATTCTCGTGCAACGTTAAGAAGATAATCAATTACTCTACCGCCGTGAATTTCCTAACATGCATCACTCGTGATTTCTTTTTATCAGGCAGAATGAGCATTCCAATTTGACACCTTAAAATCATTCTTTGTGATTCGAATTACTATGCACACAATCGAGCATTAAATGCTCATGAATTTAATTGCAATTTCTACTAAACAAAATGAGTATGATAAAAGAATCATTTCAAAAATAAATTTATATTGTCTAAAATTTGTTTTGAACCTTGGAATTATTGATTAGTTTGGTTGTTTCGAGAAGTGTGATTAGCATTGTACATAAAAAATATAGCAGTACAAATCTCAAAAAATTTAACGATCTCGGAGGACTATATTAAGATTGTCAAAAGATAGAAAAAGCAAGCATTGGTCCCCTCTGTCGAAATTATGGGCTGACCGAACGAGAGAACAGTAGGCACCTGATCCGAGAGACAATCGGCTATAGCTAGCTCGCTCCACAGATTTCAGGATTCTTCACAGAGGAGGCCAAAGGGCAACTCAATATCTTTCCAATCATTTGAGAAGGCTCTTTGTCCGAACAGAACTACACGTCAGATTACGACAATAATCCCTCTACCTGACGGTCCAAGTCCGCCTCAACGACAAAGGGCATCTATCAAGGATTTTCTCGAGGACCGACCGAAGAACTTCTAGCTAACCGAAGACTTCTCAGCCGACCAACCGAATGACTAGAGTTCCTCTACCGAGGATTATCTCTCTCTCCCATTCCCTTTCATTCATCCAACACTAGACTTTGGGTGCTTTTTGGATTAACAAACAGTAGCATACATTAGTCAATTTTCTGATCCCATGCATGGCCGAAATATCTTAAATTGGCAAAAATGTACATCCGAAAATTGTTTTTTACATTTCGTCATCCGATATAAATTGATCAATAAACTCGTATATAACTGCTTGGCCGTCCACATATTTTNTATATATATATATATATATATATATAGAGTATATAATAATACAATTTCGCTTTAAAATAAAAATAAATTAAGTAAATTACCACTTTATTTTTCCTATTTGTCTTTTATTTGTAATTTAAAATATACTTTTTTTCTCTGTATTTTCAGATCAC
This sequence comes from Phalaenopsis hybrid cultivar, assembly GCA_002079205.1. NCBI lineage: Eukaryota > Viridiplantae > Streptophyta > Magnoliopsida > Asparagales > Orchidaceae > Phalaenopsis > Phalaenopsis hybrid cultivar. The sequence continues at coordinate 75,336 of JXCR01128614.1, read as the reverse complement.
CCTCAGTTAAAATGCCGACCCTTATTTAGCACTTCGCTGGAGAATATATTTGCTTACAATCATATTTCAATCAATTCACACTGGTATCGTCTTCGACTCTATCCGTTGCCGTCTTCATGCTTATCTCATTTATCAACTCAGTTAGGCCAAGTTGCAAATCGCATCATATTTTTAAGATTTTATTTATTTTGTCCTGAGAAAAACCTAACTTATTTTTTTCAACTTTGGACTTCCTTGATGACTGTTGTGATTTGTGCTGTAATATGGCAGAGCAGAGCCGAGCTGAGTATATCATTGTTCAGACTTGGCTTGGTATAATTATAAGTTGTTCATGTTCGACTTAAGCTTGTGTCGAGCTTTCATATATTGTTCAAGCCCTATTTGTTTAACTTTTTTTAATGTTTAAAAGTTGATTTATTTATGATTAGTGAACGAGTATTTAAATGAGCAAAAAATTTAAAAAATAATCTAGTTTTTTTATATAAAAAAAAATTAATAAATAATTTTATAATTCTAATCGCAACTGCTAATATATTGTTATTAACTCTAAAATTTTTAAAAATTATTAATTAGCTACATAATTCTTATTGATGGGACTACACTAATTCACATTTTATAAGCGAAAGAACTAAATTGATCACAAAAACTATAGTGATGATCATTTACTTAATCATATTATAAATAAAAAAGTGTAAATATCTCATTTTAAATTACCATTAACTTATTAATGAAATAGATATATAATTAATAAACTAAAAATATTATTGATATAATAATATTTTACTACTAAATCTATAATTAAATAAATTGTAACTAATTAAATTTTATTTAAACAATATATCATATATATAATACGAGTTATTATTGATCTTAATACCAAGTATTTAATAAGTTACTTCACTTAACGACAAACGAGTTTGTTTCGTGAACATAAACGAACAAGTTTGACTATGTTCATATTCAGTTCATTTAAGCTTCGAGCTTTTAAAAATTGTTCAAATTTACTTATTTACTAATTTAAATGAACGTGATCTAACCTTAATTGAATCGAGTTCAAGTTGTTCATCAAATTTATTAGTTCCTTTACAATAAAAACCTTGTCGAAGCGACTCCAACATGATCTGAACTTAATTTTAAATTAATTTATTTGTTGAAAAAATTATTTAGATGTGACACACCCAACAATACTAAGATTACATGATTTGTGTAAGCCGACACAAATTAAGAATTTCAAATTATAAGTGTGAACTTTGTGACACTAATTGACAGATAAATTAACATATAATTCTTGCATGTTTATCATTAAAAATAATATCCTGACAATTAAAAGATTACTTAATCATAACATCATTAAAGTCGAGATGAGAAAAAATAGAAAATTGTGAATTTTAACTTGTAATAAGTCTTTCTTTAACATAATTAATTTTTTCTTAGTTTGTTGATCTTATTAGGAGCCATAAGGCCAACTCTTAGTATTGCCACTAAAACTAATGTCATACATAATCAACAATGCCCTCTAAAAATAGCTAGTATAAAGATCCTAGGCCATTAATTAATGCAAATGAAAACTTTTTGGGGCAACATTTCAATTAAGAAATGACCAGGGAAACCTCCTAGAGTTGGCTTGATGAACTTGCTTCGGCCACCATGAAGGTAAGCAATTAGCTATGATGGTATTATAATGATTATGTACATCAACAATGTCTCAATGTACATCAACAAAGTCTCTTAGTAGCAAATTGAATATAGTATTTCAGTTTAATTAATGCTAACAACTCAACAAAGTTGATAGATCCAAATTTGATAGTTGGATCGTGATTTTTCTTAAATATTTCTTGATCAAAATCAAAATAGTTGAAGAGTAACAATGATAGGCCATCATTTTTTGTTAAAAATACTTGTATGTTTCATGAATCACAAATGTTGGGTTGGATCAAAGTAAGCAAGTCGAGCTATGAGCTTAAATCATGGATCAAAGAACAGTAGGCACCTAATCCAAGAGACAATCGGCTATAGCTAGCTCGCTCCACTGATTTCAGGATTCTTCACAGAGGAGGCCAAAGGGCACCTCAATATCTTTCCAATCATTTGAGAAGGCTCTTTGTCCAAAAAAAGCTACACGTCACATTACGACAATACTCCCTCTACCTTACGGTCCAAGTCCGACTCAACGACAAAGAGCATCTATCAAGGATTTTCTCGAGAACCGACCGAAAAACTTCTAGCTGAACAAAGACTTCTCAGCCGACCAACCGAATGACTAGAGGGCCTCTACCGAGGATTATCTCCCACTCCCACTCCCACTCTCATTCATCCAACACTCGAGACTTTAGGTGTTTTTGGATTAACAGACAATAACATACATTAGTCAACTTTCTGATATCTTAAATTGGCAAAAATGTACATCTGAAAATTGTTATTTACATTTCCTCATCCAATATTGAATTGATCAATAAACTCGTAAATAACTGTTTGGCCGTACACATATTTTAGCCCAAAAGCTCTTGTCGCTTTCTGGGGGAGTGAGAGAGAAATACTGACCGTTGCCTGTATAATAGTGACGAAGGACGCATTCACGCTGAATGGAAGAAGCCTTTGAGGACTTCGTTCCGCCCCAAGTCTTCCTTCAATGCGAAGAATTTTCACACGAACTAAGTGCATTGCACATGACGAGTATATTCCATCTAGCATGTTGACGTGCTGGTCGTCGCGTGCTTGTTGGAACATTCTTTTCTACCGTATAGCACTAGAATTTTTTAGATTTTTATGTCAATGCAAAAAAAGAAAAAAAAAATTTGGAGTTGTGTCCGATCATAAATGCATAACTTTCATTTGGTAATTAATTTATAAGATTTTATGCATGAGATTTTATGCATTACATTATCTAAGACCCTAAGATATTCTGCTTCACTTACTTTCTTATCGTCTTATTTAATTTATTCAAACTGAAAGTAAATGTTCGTTGTTTATTTGGGATGAATTTATGTTGACATATAAAAGCTGTAATAGTTATATAGAAATACTATAATATCAGCTGGTGTAAGGATGTCATAAATTTACAGTCCAAAAATGACACTTTTAACTTAACTTATTTTACCTTTTAGTATTTCTCAAACATCTTCTAACAAATACTACATGTTAATACTTTGAACTAATTTACTCTATGCGAAAGATGATGTGTGTCAAAATTTAAATTTCTATTTCATGATCTCGTGATTCAATTTCCTTCAAAGTATCCAAAAGTTCATAAAAGCGTTTGGGGAATAATCATTAACAACTTTTAAATCCTTTTGAAATGTTTCGAGTTCATTTGAGCCTATAATATTGTTCAATTAATCATCCCAAATTTTAAATTTAGTTTCGATGAATTAATATATCTTACACTCAGTGAACTTGATATTTTCATTATCTCATGAGAAGGGCACTTCAAACATTCACTTGATATTTTATTTAAGAGTTTTGTAACTGGATGCTCCTGAGGCAAGCTTTAGTCCTTAAAGACCTTGTACCCACTACTAAAATTTGGCTTGCAGTGTTTTCAAAATTTTAATTATCAGTTCTATTTATCTTTTCTGAACCTCATTAAATAAGTTCAAATATCAAGTCTAGCTCACTACTAAGCCCTTAACAATTTTCATGGGTAAATTTGCAATTATTAAAATATTTAATTTAAGTGGAATCTATTCCTATCAAGAGATCATGCAATCGTCTAATCACCAATTAGGGGCTTCAAATGAATGAATTATTATCTTCCTAACTTAAGCCCACTACATTTGTATCATCTAATTAGATCGACTTCCAAGTCATAATAATTTATGAAGTTACAGTTTTACTCTTATCATGAAAATGGGGCAAATTGGCTTCTACCTTTTAACCCATTATATTTCAAAAATCAAAAAGAGTTCATTATGCTCAAAATTAACCATTTACCCCTTTGGTTAATCCTAAATTTTAATTAAGGAATTAAAATCTAAAATTACAATTTTTCCCTTGGGGTTCTCCACTTAATAACTCATCAAATATAACTCAAATGACTTTAAAATTTTTATAGTACCCCACTCATGGGTTAATTAAAATATTAGAAGAGAAAATATGATTTTTCCAATTCTTATTTAATTTATATAATTATTTTTCACTCAGAAAATAAGACTTTCAATATTAATTTATTTAACTAATCAAAGTAAATTTTTTTTGCCATGACAAAATTATTAGAGGTTCACCAAGGACAGAGAAGCACTTTGACAAAATTTCATGATTTTTCTAATTGTATTTTAATTATTNATCAAGAGATCATGCTACCGTCTAATCACCAATTAGGGGCTTCAAATGAATGAATTATTATCTTCCTAACTTTAGCCCACTACTTAATATCATCTAATTAGATCGACTTTCAAGTCATAATAATTTATGAAGTCACAGTTTTACCCTTATCATGAAAATGTGGCAAATTGGTTTCTATCTTTTAACTCATTATATTTCAAAAATCAAAAAGAGTTCATTATGATCAAAATTACCCATTTACCCCTTTGGTTAATTCTAAATTTTAATTACGGAATTAAAATCTAAACTTACCATTTTGCACCTAGGGTTCCCCACTTCATAACTCATCAAATATAACTCAAATAACTTTGAAATTTTTATGATACCCCACTCATAGGTCAATTAAAATATCAGAGGAGAAAATGTGATATTTCCAATTTTTTTTTAATTTATGTAATTATTTTTTACTCAGAAAATAGGATTTTCAATATTAATTTATTTAACTAATCAAAGTAAAGATTTTTGGCCATGAGAAAATTATTAGATGTTCACCAAGGTCAGAGGACCACTTGGACAAAATTTCATAATTTTTCAAATTGTATTTTAATTATTATAATTATTTATTTATTTTAGTGATTTAATTAAATAGAAAATATGTTTAATTTCAACAATTAATTTTCATATTTATTAAATTTCCTTAAGTCCAAAGAACTCAGAGAAACAAAATTTAAATTTTTTTTAAGTTATATTTTCCTTATTATAATTATTTAATGAAAAATTAGAGAAAATACATTTTTTGACATTTAAAAATTCATAACTAAATCAGAAAAAATAGAAAAAAAATATTTTAAAAAGTCTTAAGTGATCAGGGAATAATTATGAACAATTTTGGTCATTTTCATATTTTTGAAATTTTTAATCATTTTTAAATATTTTTAATTCAAAATATAGCTCAAAAAGAAACTTTTTATTTTAAAATAATTTTAATTTTTCCTAAGTGCCCCTAATCACAAGGAATCCATAAAACCACTTTTAATAATTTTTCTAATTATAGTTAATTTACTAAATTTATTTTTATGCTAAAATACCATTTTTACTTAGAAAATAGACTTTAGTGGTCAAACTAAATCAAATAAATTTCAATTTTTTACAATGAGTTAATATGATTATTATTTATAGTGTGGAATGATTTTTGTTAATTTTTGCAAAATATTTTATTTATTTAATTTTAGTGGGTTTAACTAACTTTAGTAATGTACATAAATATTCAAACTTATTTTATATTTTTCCAAGAGCCCTCTAACCATAGGGAACCTACCAAAACATATCCCATATTTTTATAATTTATATTTTAATTCATATAATTATTTTAAGCAAACATAGTCATCTAAGCTTGAAAATTAGGGTTTCAAAGAAGGAGATGCTCTCTGACTTTGGAAAAATTAGAGAACATCCTCATAATCAAGAGGAATCAACACGTAATATTTCAAGTCATGGTAATTATTATTTATTTAATTAAAATTAAAAGACTCTAGAAAGTATTTAATTAATTAAAAATAAAACACAATTCAAATGATTTTAATTTTTATTCCACATTATTTTCCTTTATTTACTGAGCAACAAGGTATTTTTTCTATGATTTTTCTATCCAAAGATGTGAATTTTTGAAGTTCTGGAATTAATTAAATCAAAATAACACAAGCACTGTTCACTTAAACAAGTGACAGCCGCGTCAACCTTGTACGCTCCGAAGCTCCGCGTGGTGCTATCTGATTTGATGTCATCGTCCACATAGCCACTGACTCAGTTTGCACTTTATGTTTTATTCTCCATCTGGTGTGATTCTACACGCCCATCTGATACTTGTGCGATCCAACGGCTAAGCTACCCCAATGCACAGAACCTGTGAACCGTTTAACTTCAAACCCTAAGATATATGCCTAGACTTAACCAAATCACTTCGAGTTTGTTTCCACACCTTGATCTACTCAATATGAACACATCTATATGGTTAATCAAGTATGGGGATAAACTTTTCTTCATGAAATACCAAATCGAGCTTGATTTGGGGGAAAATGATGCATACCTTAGTCCAAGAGGTGTAGCCTCGAATGGAATGGTTCTTCACATTTGTTGTGACCTTAAGAAGCTCCTCCAATTGTTGATTTGAGCTAAGGTTGAGTCTAACCAAGAGTTCAATCAGAGGGTGGTGCGGCCTTGGTCTAACAGTAAGTTAGAGAGCTCAAAATGATGGAGCTTGAGTGGGAAACTTCTCCTTAAGCTCTGATGAAGCTTAAGGGCACTTCAATTTGGAGTTTAAGTGAGTTTGGTGGGGTGGCCAAAAAATGTCCTAGAATTGGGCTCCAAAATTAGGCTCAGGCAGTGGGGAGGAGGGTTGGAAGATGGTTAGATTAAGCTCATGGAACTTTGGAGAAACTTTGGTGAGATTTTGGTAGAGTCTCCCCAGGGAATTGGATCATCCCTTTGCTTAGTCGTGAGGGGGGGGCTTTAAATAGAGGAGCTTGGGGTAGCTGGCTAGGCTTCAATGCAGGTGCAATTAACTGCTTATGTGGAAGGGAGAGATGTGCAAGTGACCAATGTGGGTTGGACACATTGGATGACTGCAATGGTTTTGGTTTAAGATTGGGTGGCTCTCAGTTTTGGGGCTCTCCGGTGACTAAGCCGGCTGGGCAAGTCAGAGGAGGTGCTCAGTTGGCTCAGGAATCTTAGAGGAGTCTTCATTGTGATTAACTTGGGGCTTGGGAAGGTTGGTGGAGGATCTTCCTTTGGTTAGCCACATTTGGTACGAAATCCCATAAATCAACGGACCCTTGGTCCATGGCTCAATTAGGTTGGACTAGGTGGATCTAGGTTGGTTTCTATGGTTTAAATATTGGTTGTGGTGTGCTTGGGTTGGTTAATTTGGTTTGATTTGGTCAAATGTATGGCTCAGATTCAAAATTAGGGCTTTTGGTCAAATTTGGATCTAGGTTAGGTTTGGGCTAAGGTTTTGGTCAAATGGTTGATCAATTTGGCTTGGATAATTGTCATGAGAAATTTGGAAAAGGAATTGGGAAATTTTGAATTGGTTTGGAAGGTCAATTTGATGGAATTTGGTCATATGGTTAATTTTGGGGCATTTGGGTTAAACTTGGGTTTGGATTGGGCTAGGGTTTGGATATGGTTCAATTTATGGTTCAATTTTTATGTGGGTGATTGTCATGAAGAGTTTTAGACATTAATTGGGTGGAAATTTTGGAGCTAGGAGATTCAATTTGATGGAATTTGGGCATTTGGTCAAAATTGGGGATTTTGGCTTAAGTTGGATTTTGGTGAGCTTTGAGTTCAAATTTTGGTCAATTGATTGTTCAAACTAATTTGGAGAAGTGTTATGAATAATTTTCAATTCAAATTTGGGAAAATTGATTTGATCATAGGATTCAATTTGGGGGAATTTAAGGGTATGGCTAAATTGGGGATTTTGGATTGAGCTTGCAATTGGTCTTGAAATTGGGTTCAATTAGGCTTGGATTTGGTTTTAATTGGGATTTGGGATGATAAATTTGAGTTTGGAATTGAAATTGGGTGAGATTGAAGTCAATTTGGTGGAGATTGTGAGTGATTTGGGCAATTTAGGCATTTAGGGGCAATTTGGGGATTTTGGTAAAAAAATGAGTCAATTTGGTCAAATTGGGCTCAATGGAGTGGTTCAAATTGATTTTGTGGACAATTGGAGTGATTTTGGAGATTTTGGGAATTTTTGAATTTCTTGGGGTTTAAAGGGTATTTTGGTAATTTTGGGGATTTTGGGGGTATTTTAGGAATTTTTGGGGTTTGAAGGGTATTTTGTTAATTTTGGGAATTTTGAATGGTTTAAAATGATTTTTGAAGTGATTTTGAGAATTTGGGTGATTTTGGGAACTTTTGGAAAACCTAGGGTTTAAGGGCAATTTGGTAATTTGGTGAAGTTGGGGCCAAGAAGGGTCAAAATTAGAAATTTGGTAAAATTGTCATTGATTGGTAAAATTTGGATGTTAATCATGAGGTCACCCTATTTGAGCCATGAGACCAAGGGAACTCCCATTATGGATTCTTCATGCGCTGGTCTTAGCCAAACCCTAACCCGAGGCTAATGGTTTAGGGGACCATCCACATGAGTTTCCAATAGAGTAAGGGATCAAGCTAGGCATGTTTGGCTAAGGATTTAGGTTGTGAGTGCAAGTACAAGTGTGTGTGTGCAAGACCTGACTAAGACCACACCACCCAACCCTAAGGCCAAACAGTCATATGGGGACTTCTCTTGAGTTCCCTCATATTGGTCACACCTACTAAGTGCTAGAGGTCAGAACCAACATACAAAACTTCAAGATGAGCAAAGAAGAGCTTTAGAATTTATATTGGTGAGGGTGTCATGACTAGTCCTCTAGGAAGAGTAAACAAAAAAGTTTTATGGCTACACTTCTAAAGAAGAACCTAGACATCAACCAAAAGTGAAGTCAACACACTCCTATTTTAATGATGCATTTTAATACATACCACATAATTGTTATATATTTATAGATCTAATATCAAAAATTTCATATTTATATTTATAGTACTAAAAATTTTGATATCATGATAAAAATATCATAATTATTAATTTAAAAAAAATTGAAATACACATATTTATGTATAAATTTTAAAACCAAAAGGTTCCCTATGAATATGAAATTTTAAGTGTTAGATATATAAATGCATTGATATTGTGTGATATGCATATAAATTTCTATTAATTGTATAAAAATACGTTTTTTTTTGTTTTTTTTTCTTTTTAAATATATATATATATATATATATATATATATATATATATATATATATNATATATATATATATATATATATATATATATATATATATATAGTTTAAAATATGTTTTTTTTAAGGAAAAATTAGGACACCTATAAAATGTAGTTTTGAAAAGTTCTAGAAATCTTGGCCAGATAAGTTTGCGGGATGCGAACGTCGGCAGTGATCTCAATGATGTGGGCCCACATGGGCGCCGCCATTAACAGGTTCAATGTATCGGCAGGAGCCGGGATGCACGGAGGCTAATGCGTCACGTGCTTAAATTAATAGGGACAAAAAACGAGTCATGCGTGCAACAGTCGAATTTTGATGGTCACTTTTGATGTATATTTGCGTGCGTAATTAATGGCCTCAGTCTTCGGCTGTTAAGGTAAAAGAACATGACGGCTGACCGCGACGAACGGCGTGCGTGGTTCATCTACGCTCCTGTGGANTCCTTATTATAATTATTTAATGAAAAATTAGAGAAAATACATTTTTTGACATTTAAAAATTCATAACTAAATTAGAAAAGTTAGGAAAAAATTTAAAGGGTCCTAAGTGATGGGGGAATAATTAGGAACAATTTTGGGCATTTTCATATTTTTGAAATTTTTAATCATTTTTAATTATTTTTAATTCAATATATATAGCTCAAAAAAGAAATATTTATTTTAAAAAAATTTTATTTTTTTATAAGTGCCCCTAATCACAAGGAATCCATAAAATCACTTTTCTTAATTTTCCTAATTCTAGTTAATTTACTAAATTTATTTTTATGCCAAAATATCATTTTTACTTAGAAAATAGACTTTTGTAGTCAAACTAAATCAAATAAATTTCAAATTTTTACAGTGGTTCTAACTAACTATAGTAATGTACATAAATATTCAAACGTATTTTATATTTTTCCAAGAGCCCTCTAACCATAGGGAACCTACCAAAACATATCCTATATTTTCTAATTTATATTTTAATAAATATAATTATTTTAAGCAAACATAGCCATCTGAGCTTGAAAATTAGGGTTTCAAAGATAGAAATACTCTCTGACCTTGGAAAAATTAAAAAACATCTCTATAATCATGAGGAATTAACATCTAATATTTCAAGTCATGGTGATTATTATTTATTTAATTAAAATTAAAAGACTCTAGAAAGTATTTAATTAATTAAAAATAAAACACAATTCAAATGATTTTAATTTTTATTCTACATTATTCTCCTCTATTTACTGAGCAATAAGGTATTTTTTTTATGACTTTTCTATGCAAAGATATTAATTTTTGAAGTTCTGGAATTAATAAATCAAAATAATATAAGCATTGTTCACTTAAACAAGTGGTCGCCACGTCAAACCCTAAGATATCTGCCTAGACTCAACCAAATCACTTCGGGTTTGTTCCTACACCTTCATCTACTCAATACAAACACATCTATATATTTAATCAAGTATGCGGATAAACTTTTCTTCATAAAATACCAAACCGAGCTCGATTTGGGGGAAAATGATGCATACCTTGGTCCAAGAGGTGTAGCCTCGATTGGAATGGTTCTTCACATTCGTTGTGACCTTACGAAGCTCCTCCACTTGTTAATTTGAGCTGAGGTTGAGTCTAACCAAGAGTTCAATCAGAGGGTGGTGCAACCTTGGTCTAACAGTGGGTTAGAGAGCTCAAAATGATGGGGCTTGAGTGGGAAACTTCTCCTTAAGCTCTGATGAAGCTTAAGGGAACTTCAATTTGGAGTTTGAGTGAGTTTGGTAAGGTGGCCAAAAAATGTCCTGGAATTGGGCTCGAAAATTATGCTCAGACAGTGGGAAGGAGGGCTGGAAGATGGTTAGATTGAGCTCAGGGAAGTTTGGAGAAGCTTTGGTGAGATTTTGGCATAGTCTCCCCAGGGAATTGGATCATCCCCTTACTTAGCTGTGAGAGGGGGCTTTAAATAAAGGAGCTTGGGGTGGCTGGTTGGGCTTCAATTCAGGTGCAATTAGCTGCTTATGTGGAAGGGAGAGATGTGCGAGTGACCAATGGGGGTTGGACACATTGGATGACTACAATGGGTTTGGTTTTAAGATGGGGTGGCTTTTGGTTTTGGGGCTCTCCGACGACTAAGCCGACTGGGTAAGCCAGGGGAGGTGCTCAGTTGGCTCAGGAATCTCAGATAAGTCTTAATTGTGATTAACTTGGGGCTTGGGAAGGCTGGTGGAGGATCTTCCTTTGGTTTAGCCACATTTGGTAAGAAATCCCATAAATCAAGGGACCCTTGGTCCATGGCTCAATTAGGTTGGACTAGGTGGATCTAGGCTGGTTCCTATGGTCTAAATATTGGTTTTGGTGTGCTTGGGTTGGTTAATTTGGAATGATTTGGTCAAATGTATGGCTTGGATTCAAAATCAGGGCTTTTGGTCAAATTTTGGTCTATGTTGGGTTTGGGCTAAGGCTTGGGTCAAATGGTTGATCAATTTGGCTTGGATGATTGTCATGGGATATTTGGAAAAGGAATTGGGTGGTTTTGAAATGGTTTTGAAGGTCAATTTGGTGGAATTTGGTCATATGGTTAATTTTGGAGCATTTGGGTTAAACTTGGGTATGGATTGGGCTAGGGTTTAGATATAGTTCAATTTATGGTTCAATTTGATGTGGGGATTGTCATGAAGAGTTTTAGACATTAATTGGGTGGAAATTTTGGAGTTAGGAGGTTCAATTTGATGGAATTTGGGCATTTGGTAAAAATTGGGGATTTTGGCTTAAGTTGGATTTTGGTGAGCTTTGAGCTCAAATTTGGGTCAATTGATTGTTCAAACTAATTTGGAGAAGTGTTATGAATAATTTAGAATTCAAATTTGGGAAAATTGATTTGATCATAGGATTCAATTTGGGGGAATTTAAGGGTATGGCTAAATTGGGGATTTTGGATTGGGCTTGCAATTGGTCTTGAAATTGGGTTCCATTGGGCTTGGATTTGGTTTCAATTGGGATTGGAGATGATGAATTTGAGTTTGGAATTGAAATTGAGTGAGATTGAAGTCAATTTGGTGGAAATTCGGAGTGATTTGGGCAATTTATGCATTTAGGGGCAATTTGGGGATTTTGATCAAAATTGGGACTTTGGTAAAATTGTGATTGATTGGTAAAATTTGGATGTTAATCATGAGGTCACCCTATTTGAGCCATGAGACCAAGGGAACTCCCATTAAGGATTCTTCATGTGCTAGTCTTAGCCAAACCCTAGTCCGGGGCTAATGGTTTAGGGGACCATCCACATGAGTTTCCAATAGAGTAAGGGATCAAGCTAGGCATGTTTGGCTAAGGATTTAGGTTGTGAGTGCATGTACAAGTGTGTGTGTGCAAGACTTGACCAAGACCACACCACCCAACCTTAAGGCCAAACAGTCATATGGGGACTTCTCTTGAGCTCCCCATATTGGTCACACATACTAAGTGCTAGAGGTCAGAACCAACATATGAAACTTCAAGATGAGCTAAGAAGAGCTTTAGAATTTATATTGTTGAGGGTGTCATGGTTAGTCTTCTAGGAATAGTAAACAGGAAAGTCCTATGGCTAGACTTATAAAGAAGAAACTAGACCTCAACCAAAAGTGAGGTCAACACACTCCTATTTTAATGAGGCATTTTCATACATACCACATAATTGTTATATATTTATAGATATAATATCAAAACTTTCATATTTATATTTATAGTACTAAAAATTTTGATATCATGATAAAAATATCATAATTATTAATTTAAAAAAAAATTGAAATACACATATTTATGTATAAATTTTAAAACCAAAAGGTTCCCTATGAATATGAAATTTTAAGTGTTAGATATATACATACATTGATATTGTGTGATATGCATATAAATTTTTCTTAATTGTATAAAAATACGTTTTTTTTTTATTTTTTTCTTTTTAAATATATATATTTTTATATTTAGTTTAAAATATGTTTTTTTAAAGGAAAAATGAGGACACCTATAAAATGTAGTTTTGAAAAGTTCTAGAAATTTTGGCCAGATAAGTTTGCAGGATGCGAACGTCGGCACTGATCTCAATGATGTGTGGGCCCACATGGGCGCCGCCATTAAGCAGGTTCAATGTATCGGCAGAAGCCGGGATGCACGGAAGCTAATGCGTCACGTGCTTAAATTAATAGGGACAAAAAACAAGTCATGCGTGCAACAGTCGAATTTTGATGGTCGCTTTTGATGTATAATGGCCTCAGTCTTCGGCTGNCATATATATATATATACATATACATATATATATATATATATATATGTATAGATATATATGGAAAAATAAAAGCTTGTATGAGATAGATCAATCCATCACAATTGAGTGCTATGAATGTAATTTCTCCTAGTATAAATTGAAAAGTTTTATGCTAAAATATTTTGATAAAAATTATCAAATAAAAATTTTAAACTTTTAAATATATTTATAAAATATATGATGTTTTTCAAAAAAGTACGAAAGATAAAATTCTTTTTTTTTTTGGAAAAAGTAGGTCACACACACACGAGTCACATAATGAATAATACATTGAATAGAGTCTAAGACATGAGAGAGAAATAAAAAAATGTACATCAATTAACATCAAAAAATATAATCGATTAGCCACTTNTAATAATCATATTAGTAATGGCCTCATTATTTACTTATAGTCAAATCCATCATTATATAGATATATATATATATATATATATGGAAAAATAAAAGCTAAAGTGTGAGATAGATCAATCGATCACAATTGAGTGCTATGTATGTAATTTCTCCTAGAATAAATTGAAAAGTTTTATGCTAAAATGTTTTGATAAAAATTATCAAAATAAATTTTTAAACTTTTAAATATATTTATAAAATAAATGATGTTTTCAAAAAAATATGAAAGATAAAATTCTTTTTTTTTTGGAAAAAGTAGGTCACACGCACACGAATCACATAATGAATAATACATTGAATAGAGTGTAAGATATGAGAGAGAAATAAAAAAATGTACATCAATTAACATCAAAAAATATAATCGATTAGCCATTCTCAAAAAATAATCCTCCTATTAATAAATAGGGTTGTAAACGAGCTAAGCTTGAGTGAGCTTAGGCTTGGCTCGTGTTCAACTCGTTTGAAATTGCTCGTGTTCTAAATCGGCACATGTTCGAAATTGGCTCGTGAACAGTGTGTCATGTTCGACTCGATTTAAATATTTTTATTTGTGTTCGTCTCGAAATTGGCTTAGTAGAATTTANATGTTCGACTCGATTTAAATATTTTTATTTGTGTTCGTCTCGAAATTGGCTTAGTAGAATTTAAAAAAAAAATTCATATACTGTGTTGGATTTGACTCGCAACAACTATGTGCAATAAAAAGCGCAAAACCATATGACTACACAAGCTGTTATGATTTAAGGTTAGATTAAATATATATGATATATTATTATATAAATAACATATATAATGTATTATTATATAAATAAAATATATAATTTCTTTATTTTGTGCTAAAACGAGCCAAGCACAAGTAAACAAAGGGATGTTCGTGTTTGTCTCGTTTATAATTCGAGCTTAAAAAAATTGTTTGTGTTTGATTCGTTTACTTTACGAACGAACCGAATACGAGCTACTTAACAAGCTGAATATGAGTTGTTCCAAAAAAAGGAGCTTCTTCATAGCCTATTTATAGAGAGTATATAATACGTAAAGTTACATTTTTACTTCTGCTTTAATGGGGGTGTTACATAATATTTTAGGTTACATGTATGGCCTATAGCTCAACTACCCTTTGACTCGGTCGATTGAACTCGATGAGCGTTGGTTCGCAAATGCCTACTCATTTAATTGTGTTGCATCCGGGGTGTTGGCTGCCTTTGATGTTATTCAAGTCGACAAGACTGGCTTCNACCGAATACGAGCTACTTAACAAGCTGAATATGAGTTGTTCCAAAAAAAGGAGCTTCTTCATAGCCTATTTAAAGAGAGTATAGAATACTTAAAGTTACATTTTTACTTCTGCTTTAATGGGGGTGTTACATAATATTTTAGATTACATGTATGGCCTATAGCTCAACTATCCTTTGACTCGGTCGATTGAACTCGATGAGCCTTGGTTCGCAAATGCCTACTCATTTAATTGTGTTGCATCCGGGGTGTTGGTCTGCCTTTGATGTTATTCAAGTCGACAAGACTGGCTTGATCGACTTGACTTTGTTAATCGATTGTTCTAATATGATTTTTTATCATTCATCCCTGCATGAGCAGTTATATATGCAGAACGAGAATAGACTTTCAGGCAGAGGATAAATCAATATAATCTGATAGATAGCTCATCCCCTTGATCGGGGGGTGGTGGTCTTTCGGGATTTCCGTGGGCTACATTATTGTTGATTCTTTGCCCCCGAGAAGGAACCTAAGTGGCATATATGAGAATGCTAGTGATATTGAATCATTTTCCCTACGTCAAAGTGCATTGATAAACAATTTGATGTCTTTGATCGGCTCGATTAGCCTTAATTCTTAGTTCGCGTGATCTACACCCAATCAACCGCTAGCCCTATTCAGGGGGTTGGATTTGATCAAGTGGATTGTTTGATCATTCACTAGTATGCCCTCATTAGCTGTACTTTTCTGTCTCTTGGACTGTAAAATACCCTGCACTACTTATCTTACATTTGTAACCCAATGCTCAAGGATTTAAGTCTTGGAAAAGGTATTTAAATCTTTTTGGGCNCACCCAATCAACCGCTAGCCCTATTCAGGGGGTTGGATTTGATCAAGTGGATTGTTTGATCATTCACTAGTAGGCCCTCATTAGCTGTACTTTTCTGTCTCTTGGACTGTAAAATACCCTGCACTACTTATTTTACATTTGTAACCCAATGCTCGAGGATTTAAGTCTTGGATAAGGTATTTAAATCTTTTTGGGAAACTGGGGATATTTTTGTCACATATGGATCATTGGACTTGTGTAAGTCTAAGGACTAGGTGGCTATGGCGGTGAAGACATTGCTCATATGTGCTAAGCAAGGGATACAAAGTGGGATTTGGAATAGTATCTCCCACCTCAAGGATCCTCAATAAGAATAGTGTATATAACCGATAATAATATTCACCAACTTTGAGTAAGAGTTGCCTCCAACAATTTTAGGCTGTAGGTAGCCCTATTCTGATTAANATATGTGCTAAGCAAGGGATACGAAGTGGGATTTGGAATAGTATCTCCTACCTCAAGGATCCTCAATAAGAATAGTGTATATAACCGATGATAATATTCACCAACTTTGAGTAAGAGTTGCCTCCAACAATTTTAGGCTGTCGGTAGCCCTATTCTGATTAGAATAATTAGCCTGTGGACTATATTATTTTACAAAAATATTTAAGAAAACACAAATCCTTTTTACAACATCATTACTTTTGCTTGCCAAAGTAAACTTCACAAGCATGAAAAATTAAAAAGTTTTTGGTGNACACAAATCCTTTTTACAACATCATTACTTTTGCTTGCCAAAGTAAACTTCACAAGCATGAAAAATTAAAAATCTATAAAGGTCCACGGGTTAATCACTTAGATTGAGGTTAAGGATTTCCCTCCTTAGATTGGCGAGTTGGTAGCACTTACCCAAAGTTGGAATCATAAAACACACAACCCAGCTCTAAGTCCCACCTTTACTAAAATCTTACACTTAACCTCACTCTTTCATATGTGACAACAGATTTAATTTTATTTGATTTGGGTTTCACTCATGATTTGAATAGGTTTTTCTCGTACTGAATTTTATCATGAATTATTTAAATTTCATAAGTTTGCTTAAATTTCTTGCACTTCTTTATATGATTGCACTAACCCTTTTGCAGTGGTAGCAGAGGCCCAAGTACACAACGTTATATTTTATTGCCTTCTTTTATGTACTGCACTTTTATTGTTCTTTCGTATATGCATATTACCTGCAATACCTCTTAGAATAGGAGAACAGTAGTCTGGTTGTATAGGAGGTACACGGCGACAAGACACCGACCAAACCCAGATGTATGCATACTTCAAATTTAAACCCTGAATTTGCAATCATCGCAATTGAACGCTTGGAGCAAACTTCGTGGGAAGCATGACTTGGATGCAAGAGAAGAATGTCTTCAAGAGAGCAAAAGAGATCTTCAACAGCTGTACTTTCCTTAATTTAAATAACAACAATCCATAGGATTTCAAGCTTGTCTGCCTAGTGCGACATAAATTCTCGCATTTTCTTTAGGCTATTGCACAACCATGTTGTACAATATAAGTCCTAACTCTTTTAGGAATCTGAGGTTGTCGTTCGATATGAATTGGATGCAAGTACACTTTCAATCAAGTAGTATACAGATTGAAGAGTCTATGTATCCGAGGTTTAGTTTTAACTATCAAAAGTTAGTGAAATTTTAAACGTTTTAAAATTTTAGTTTTCGTAAAAAGTTAAATTTATATGGTTGTGTTATTATGTGAAAATCATACCACTGAGCTATTGAAAGGTCATTCACTCTGCTGCGTTTTGAATTGGATCGTATGAATCCTCAATATTCTTCCAATATATTTCCAAACTAAATGTTTACTAATAGAGAAAAACACTCATTTCTCTATTCTTAGACATAAAAAGCATTGAAGACTCATATTAGAGTTAGGTTTTGCTTAATTCTGCAAAGTCTTAAAGGAATCCTCTATTCCTCTATATGATTACAGTCTCCTACTTGTAATATTTATATTTCACTAAGCGATCAAATGTTGTCTTAGATATTCTTCTAACCTATGATCATCAACCATAATCATAAGGAATTTTAACATTTCAAATAGTCAAATTGAAAGTAAATTAAGATTAAGAAGATAACGCACCAACATGCAATGAAATCCTAAAAAATGTTAAAGCAATCTCATGGATAAAATACAATTCATCACACTTCCAAATCAAAGAAGCGCAAAATAATTAGTTGCTAAACATGTTGAAAGGAAGCAAGACAAATTTGATTGAAAAATTATAATATGAGAGAAACCTTGATTTGATCCACTTTAATCCTTTCTTATATAATGATTTTCACTAGAATTTACTTTCTCCGCACTCAAAATATAGAACACACTCACTACAACCACTCTTGAGTAAGAAAATAACACTTGCACTTCTCTAATTGTCCTCTCAGAATCCTCCTAAATGAATCTACATCGATCTCCGACTGTAGCAAATATGCAAGACGATGGTTGATAATTTTCTTGAATATAATTCACCGCTTTAAGTCCTTCTCCAGCATCAAATGTCTTTGAACCGTGCAAAACTAATTAAAACCAGGGTTGCATGCTTATGCAATAAGGAGTGTTGCCTACTTTCTTGGACGGGGCATCTAGGCTTCTGAGGTTGGCGATGGGTTTCCAAGTGCTTTCTCTTTTACGTTATGGAGTGACCTTCCTCTTTAAGTTCCTTCTTTTCAGACATGGTTACGTGGACACTTGGGCACGAGTTTTCAAAGTGTGGTGATGAGTTTCTTGTTAGAACTAAAAAAAAATCACATTCAATTTTGAGAGAAATAAGCCATATATTAGCGGAAGTGTACCGGAATCCATTAGATCGATAGCACAAGATATGATCTTCCAATCTGCAGATTTTCCAGATTTTCTATAGTTTCTTGTTGATGGGGTGCAAGAAAGGGATGTGTCTCTCTGCAAATTGGGGATCATCACCCTTTAAAATAACTACCAGGTAGTTACAAAAAGTTTTGCTTAATTCTAATTCTGCCCCTCATCAAATTAGAATTTGCACTTATGGTATCCACACTATAATATCATGACAAATGTGCCCAAAGTCATAAACTTAATTCTAAATTAGACCAAAATAATTTTGACTTATTTAATGATGACCCAACACATTTATTAATTACATTGTAGTCCCAAAATTAATCCAACATTTCTAACTATTGCCTTTTGCTCAATATGCTCCGTAGGCTCCAATTTTTCAGGTATGTTGCATATAACACTATAGAAATCTCATAAAGATATAAAAATGATAAAATAAATAGTAAAAATAACTTGTTAATATTACACATGTTTTATACGCATCATATAGGTAGCACTTATGTCTAGAATCCAGCATGAATCATCAACATACAAAGTGTAAGAAACTGCAGATAATGATATATCTGAATCTGCCTCGTCACACCAATAAGATTGAATTTCTTCTAAGAAAAACTTACTTGTCTTCTCTTTCATCTTCAAACAATCATTCTTCCAATGACTGGTCTCTAATTAGAAAACACGTTGATTTTTCCATGACTGCCCACAGGACTTGTCCAGCCTTTGAGAAGTATCACCATTGCCATTCTTCTTTGTTTGTTTCTTCTTCTTCTCATATCTTCCACATTAGAGTGTAAGTGTCTCGACCAACTACATTTTTGCAGACTTCTTATTCCTTTGACAGATATCATGGTTCAACAACGTCATAACCACCTCGTCATAATTCAAGACCTCCTTCCTATGAAGCAAAGTCATCGTGAAGTTTTTGTGCTCGTTTGGGAGCGAATTCAACAAAATAAGTGTCTTGTCTTCATCTCCAATCTCCTAATCTATATTTAACACATCTGTCAAAAACTTTATAAAATTATTTAATTGTTCATCAATAGTAACCCAACATCTTATGTAATACTTATAGAGTCAACACTTCATATGCAGATGATTTTCCATGTTCTTCATAAGTATTCATCGCTATCAAATACTTCCTTCATATTCAAAGAGCATAATACATTCATCACCTTGGATTGGAACATACCAAGATTTTCTTTGTCATCAAATTTCATCATATTAATCTTAATGGGATTCATAACCAACAGATAAATTAATATCTTTTCCACTGTCATGGCGGATATTGAAGTACTTGATGTTATAACATTATCCATGGCTCCACCAGATCTAGTACCCCAGCTTGCACTGATCTCTTTGTTTTGCATCTGCAAACTTATCAGAATCACAGTTGCATGTTGTCAGAATCGCACTGATCTGGCTCTGATATCAATTATTGTGCAAAATAATGCAGAAAAGAAATTCATGCAACAAACAAAGAGTCAAATACGAAGTGATTTATATGGTTTGAAACAAAGCCTCCTTCATCTATAGGGGGACGGTTGAAATAGGGTTACAACTCCACACCCTAAAATCATCTCTAATCCCTCCTATAATTAAATAGGATTATGGTACACTAATAAAAATGGAACATAAACAACTAATCCTTTATACAAATAAAGCCTGTATTCAACAATAGTAACCTAAATACACATTCATATGAAAAAAAAATCTCATCAATTATAAACATTGATAGATTTTTAGACCTTCATATAGCCAAATATTTAGGTAAAAATTTTCAAAAATTTACACTAAAACCATCAAAACTCTATTTTTAATAAAGTAATAAAAANACTAATCCCTTATACAAATAAAGCCTGTATTCAACAATAGTAACCTAAATACACATTCATATGAAAAAAAAAATCTCATCAATTATAAACATTGATAGATTTTTAGACCTTAATATAGCCAAATATTTAGGTAAAAATTTTAAAAAATTTACACTAAAACCATCAAAACTCTATTTTTAATAAAGTAATAAATTTTTTTTTTGGGACATTACATTTTGAGAATATAACGATGCTAAAAATGCATATATTCAACCTGAATGGGTCAAAATTGAACACTCAAAAGCAAAATTTCCAACTCTTTTGAGCCATTTTGAGGGTTGGAGAAGGGAACATATTCTATATTTTATGTCATTAGAGTTGAAACCATCAACTCAACGAGGCAAATATGATAATTCTAAAATCACACAATCCTGGCTTAACTAAGCTGACGATATGTTAAACAATTTATAAAATGCTTAATGGAAAACTTCTTAGATTGTTCAATAAAAGGTCAAGATTTTTTGTAAAAGTTATCAACAAAAATATACATAAATATGACATCACTTTATGCAACCATTCATTTGAAAGCTTTTAATTTGAAGAATTTTTAAACTAAGAGAATTTTATAAATTTGGTTGTCAATAAGAAAACCCAATTGATAGTGTTTGGAAATTATCATGTCAACAATTCCACTCTACCCTTCTTAATAGTCCAACCATCTTTGTAACTAGGAGGATAGCCATGCCAACGAGCTTCAAATGTCTAATATTATAAGCTAGCGATCATTGCTTCTAATGTTCAAGTCCAATGATTGTCATTGCTTGTCCGCTACCTCATACTTCCAAAATTTTTTTGTTGATTATTTATTGTCTGAGGTTTGCTAATGATCAATGCAAAATGCATAGCAGTTACTAACACTAACCCTAGTTTTCATAGTCAGTTAATCTCCTCTATGTTAGAAGAAGAATCAATTTACCACCTAACATTACGGGTGTCTAATAGGGTTTGTGGGTTAAGTTTAACTCTGACCCTAAATTGACCGAACCCAAAACAAATTGACCTAAACCCGGCACAAATATTAAACGGGTCAAAAAATTTAACCCAAACCTAACCTTCCTACAACCATACCAGCTCGAACCCAACCCATGTAATATATTTCATATATGCATAACAACTATTTCAGTCAAATTAGGGTCAATTTTGAGTGAAGTATGAGTCAAATTTGGGTCAATTTTAGCTTAGCATATCAAATTTGATTCAATTTTAACTTTCAAATTAACAGATTGACTTGAACTCTATAAAATAATTGGGTCAATCCAAACTCAATTATTTCTTATTAGGGTTCGAGTCAAATTGCTTATCGGGTCAATTTCTTACACGCCCACCCACCATCGTGTGGCTTCTCATGTTTCACTTTAAACACTAACCAACATTTATGAATGACCAAATTCTCATGTTTTTTAGGCCTCAACATTCAAAGCTTGCCTTCCAAAGTGGTTGATAACCCACCCAAGCAATAGAATAATAAAGCTAATATCTCCATTGACCGTTGTTTAACATCTCCTAATCATCAATATATAAAAATCATCAACCTAATCTCTCATCTCAAAAAAATCAAAATGACAACCCATTGTCACCCAACATCATAAATTCCCTCTCAAACATCTAACAAAACTTAGAAAATGATTGATGCTAACATTCAAAACGGTGGCACAATTGTTTGTGCTACACGAGTAGTACAAGTAGCCTTCTCATGAGGATCATAATTGAAAATGGTGATCTCAATTCTATATTAACCCAGTTTTTATTCAACTATTTTAATAAAATTTTTAATTACTGATAAAGATTTGACCAAACAAACTTAACCGGAAATCTTGATTTGAGATTTCAAATGGAGAGAAACACTTGGATTTATGACACCTCCATACCAATTTCTTGCAATTCTTTAAATATTGAAACATTTGAGCTGCAAATCTAGAATAATTTTGTCCTTAATTTATATTAATGATTAAGAAACCTAATTAATTTTTTTCTAATTCAATGTAACTTCTAGCAATTTCCTTATGACCGGTCCAATTTTTATAGTCACCCTAAAGCTTAGAATAAACACAATGCCAGTATGCAAACACATTGTAATTTGAAGTAAATCGAACAACAACTAATAATTAACACGTGAAACTCAAAGCTTACAGTACACGAGATCACAAATCCAGAGTTGATTCAAATTTAGTTCATGGCTTAGTAGCAATAAAAAGACGATGAAAGAAATCCATTGAACTTAAAATATAAAATCACAAGAGTCCAAAAGATAAAACAAGTTTTTGATTCAAATCTTCCCCTTAAACTCTTTCTCATTCATAAATTAAGATATTTACATATCAAACACCTAAATTTTATTTTTTTTACATTCGTAATGAAATATTCCATATCACAACAAAAATACAACCAATTTTTTTTAAAAAAAAGTAAAATACTTTTTTTCATGCATAGATAAGGTGATGCATGTAAAATACTTAAGTTTTAGATATATACATACACAGAAATTAAGTGATATATATGTAAATCTTCCATAAATATATTGTTATTGAAAAATATCTCATCTTCAGAATCTTCTTCTTTTTTATCCTATGAGGCAGATACCCAGCCTCAAAACAAGGAACCCAATTCACTCACTTAGGGAGAATATTAGGTCAGGAGATCTCCAATGGTGAAGTGTCATGTGTTAAATAGCACAAAAAAAAAATAATAATAATAATATTACGGTGAGGATACTTTACAAGTGGCACCTCACCATTGAGGTGCTTAATATATTAAAACTCATGATCTAATATTTGTTCCTCGCTTAGGTGGCAGATTTTTCGNTTTATTTTTTTTACATTCGTAATGAAATATTCCATATCACAACAAAAATACAACCAATTTTTTTTAAAAAAAGTAAAATACTTTTTTTCATGCATAGATAAGGTGATGCATTTAAAAAACTAAAGTTTTAGATATATACATACACAAAAATTAAGTGATATATATGTAAATCTTCCATAAATATATTGCTATTGAAAAATATCTCATCTTCAGAATCTTCTTCCTTTTTATCCTATGAGGTTGATACCCAGCCTCAAAACAAGGAACCCAATTCACTCACTTAGGGAGAAAATATTAGGTCGGGAGATCTAATGCATCAGGACTCCAATGGTGAAGTGTCATGTGTTAAATAGCACAAAAAAAATATAATAATAATAATATTACGGTGAGGATACTTTACAAGTGGCACCTGACCATTAAGATGCTTAATATATTAAAACTCATGATCTAATATTTGTTCCTCGCTTAGGTGGCAGATTTTTCTTGCCTAACAAGTAACACCACACACACTAAGCAGACACCTGCACCAAAATCCGAGACTCAATTACTACCAACCGCATATAACTAGCAGTGCTCGTGCACACCTCATTCCATCTCAACTTCGTCTGCACACCTTTATCTCTTCAATCCACTTTGACCAATTGCCTCTGCAGCTCGCCAGCCGTCCCCAGTTTTGACCAGCCCCACTCCCCACCCTTTCGCCCCCCTAATAAGCCATTATCCACGAAGGTTCCCGGAGCCACCAGCCCACCGCCACCACCCACGTGCGTCCAAATCCCCCATGTTTATTTATTCACCCAACCTCTCCTCTTCCCCTCCCAAGAAACCTAAATCCTAGACGACAACAATCTAGACGAGAAGAGAANAAGGTTCCCGGAGCCACCAGCCCACCGCCACCACCCACGTGCGTCCAAATCCCCCATGTTTATTTATTCACCAAACCTCTCCTCTTCCCCTCCCAAGAAACCTAAATTCTAGACGACAACAATCTAGACGAGAAGAGCAGAAAGAGCCGGCCATTCTTTTCCGCTATGGGCCGCAGACGCGATGCCGAGGCTGAGCTCAACCTGCCGCCTGGCTTCCGCTTCCACCCCACCGACGAGGAGCTCGTCGTCCACTACCTCTGCCGCAAGGCCGCCCACCAATGCCTCCCAGTTCCCATCATAGCCGAAGTCGATCTGTACAAGTTCGACCCCTGGGAACTTCCAGGTACCCCCATGAATTTCACGGATCAATCTCTCACTTCTTTCTCTGGTTTTATACCGGCTATAACAAAATTGGCTTTTTGGGGTTTTGTGTTGCAGAAAAAGCGCTGTTTGGGCAGAAAGAATGGTACTTCTTCACTCCTAGGGACCGAAAGTACCCCAACGGCTCCAGGCCAAATAGAGCAGCCGGCCAGGGATACTGGAAGGCCACCGGAGCAGACAAGCCGGTGTTGCCGAAGGGAATTAACCGGCCTCTCGGCATCAAGAAGGCTTTAGTGTTTTACTCAGGCAAGGCTCCAAGAGGTGCCAAGACGGATTGGATCATGCATGAATACCGCCTTGCTGAAACAAACCGATCAGCCAACAAGAAAGGCAGCCTCAGGGTATGTTTGTAGATCTTCCTATAACNACCGCCTTGCTGAAACAAACCGATCAGCCAACAAGAAAGGCAGCCTCAGGGTATGTTTGTAGATCTTCCTATCACATAATAATATATTCATATAAAGTGTCTCATTATGGTACCTAATGCTTTGCTCCTTCATCTTGCAGTTGGACGAGTGGGTGCTCTGCAGGCTTTATAATAAGAAGAATGCGTGGGAGAAAATGCAGCAGAACGTCATGGAATCTCCATCGTTTGAAGAGACGATGGATTCCATGGGGGCCTTGGAGGATACTGGTTCGGAAAGCTTTAGAACGCCGGAGTCGGATGTGGACGACTCTTTGCCGGAGTTTGATGATCTAGGCTTGCCTGGTTTGCGGACGGCAAGTGGGAGTGCGTTTAGCTTTAAAGGGACGGAACAAAGGCCTAAGGAGGAGGATAATCATGACTGGTTCCTTGACTTGAATCTGGATGAACTGGATGCTGTAGGTACAGGATCGGCAACCATGACGATGGGGACCTTTGATTTATCTTTAAACCAGGATTACTTCTATCAGGCGCTTTGTTCTCCGCAGCTGAAACCGAGTTTAACCAACTTGGCGCCATTCTGAAACTTGGGCTGCAGCTGTATATAGTTTTGGAGCAATTAGAACGTGGGAGGAGCAAGAATGATAGCTAAAGAAGGAAATTCTAGATAGTTTATGCTTCAATTCTTTTGTTTGTTACTGCTGTGTACGCCACACATTCTGCATAAAGCATAGATGTATTAGGTATCATTTCATGAACAATGAATAAATCTGGTGAATATGTATTGATAGTTTATTCTGGTAGTAGAATTTCATTATCTAATCGATTCCAAACAACTTTTGCTTTCATTATGTGTTCTCTTTTCAGAGATAAAATGCCTTCTATATTGTAGAACTTGATCACAACTATGCTGTGAATTCATTAGAAAGAAAAAAGATCATACATGATTCTTCAATTGAAAAAAGAAGAGATTGGCCACTGAACTCCAAATTTATATCAACACGCTTAGTACAAATAATCTTAAATGCACAAATATAAGCTTGTATAGTTGTGGAGATGAAACAAGTTCTGTTCTGTTACTAACCTGAAAAACACAAGTTCTGCTATGAAATGATCATCCTAGAGCGTTGAAGCTTGCATGCATGCATGAGAAAACATAACATGAAAAAGAAAAAAAAATGAGAAAAATAATTAGTAACTCTCCATGAGCAGAACTGAATTATGGGTTTCAGCTATGTAAAGATCATAGAAAGAAAATTTAAGACTTCATGTTTATGATCTGGGATGACAGATGCTATACGATAAACATAGAAACTCTTCATGTTTGTCGTAGGAGCTTTTNCCTGGCTTCCGCTTCCACCCCACCGACGAGGAGCTCGTCGTCCACTACCTCTGCCGCAAGGCCGCCCACCAACGCCTCCCAGTTCCCATCATAGCCGAGGTCGATCTGTACAAGTTCGACCCCTGGGAACTTCCAGGTACCCCCGTGAATTTCATGGATCAATCTCTCTCTTCTTTCTCTGGTTTTATACCGGCTATAACAAAATTGGCTTTTTGGGGTTTTGTGTTGCAGAAAAAGCGCTGTTTGGGCAGAAAGAATGGTACTTCTTCACTCCTAGGGACCGAAAGTACCCCAACGGCTCCAGGCCAAATAGAGCAGCCGGCCGGGGATACTGGAAGGCCACCGGAGCAGACAAGCCGGTGTTGCCGAAGGGAATTAACCGTCCTCTCGGCATCAAGAAGGCTTTAGTGTTTTACTCAGGCAAGGCTCCAAGAGGTGCCAAGACGGATTGGATCATGCATGAATACCGCCTTGCTGAAACAAACCGATCAGCCAACAAGAAAGGCAGCCTCAGGGTATGTTTGTAGATCTTCCTATCACATAATAATATATTCATATAAAGTGTCTCATTATGGTACCTAATGCTTTGCTCCTTCATCTTGCAGTTGGACGAGTGGGTGCTCTGCAGGCTTTATAATAAGAAGAATGCGTGGGAGAAAATGCAGCAGAACGTCATGGAATCTCCATCGTTTGAAGAGACGATGGATTCCATGGGGGCGATGGAGGATACTGGTTCGGAAAGCTTTAGAACGCCGGAGTCGGATGTGGACGACTCTTTGCCGGAGTTTGATGATCTAGGCTTGCCTGGTTTGCGGACGGCAAGTGGGAGTGCGTTTAGCTTTAAAGGGACGGAACAAAGGCCTAAGGAGGAGGATAATCATGACTGGTTCCTTGACTTGAATCTGGATGAACTGGATGCTGTAGGTACAGGATCGGCAACCATGACGATGGGGAACTTTGATTCATCTTTGAACCAGGATTACTTCTATCAGGCGCTCTGTTCTCCGCAGCTGAAACCGAGCTTAACCTACTTGGCGCCATTCTGAAACTTGGGCTGCAGCTGTATATAGTTTTGGAGCAATTAGAACGTGAGAGAAGCAAGAATGATAGCTAAAGATGGAAATTCTAGATAGTTTATGCTTCAATTCTTTTGTTTGTTACTACTGTGTACGCCACACATTCTGCATAAAGCATAGATGTATTAGGTATCATTTCATGAACCATGAATAAATCTGGTGAATATGTATTGATAGTTTATTCTGGTAGTAGAATTTCATCATCTAATCGATTCCAAACAGCTTTTGCTTTCATTATATGTTCTCTTTTCAGAGATAAAATGCCTTCTAAATTGTAGAACTTGATCAACAACTATGCTGAGAATTCATTAGAAAGAAAAAAGATCATACATGATTCTTCAATTGAAAAAAGAAGAGATTGGCCACTGAACTCCAAATTTATATCAACACTCTTAGTACAAATAATCTTAAATGCACAAATACAAGCTTGTATAGTTGTGGAGATGAAACAAGTTCGGTAGTGTTACTAACCTGAAAAACACAAGTTCTGCTATAAAATGATCATCCTAGAGCTTTGAAGCTTGCATGCATGCATGAGAAAACATAACATGAAAAAGAAAAAAAAAATGAGAAAAATAATTAGTAACTCTCCATGAGCAGAACTGAATTATGGGTTTCAGCTATGTAAAGATCATAGAAAGAAAATTTAAGTCTTCATGTTTATGATCTGGGATGACAGATGCTATGCAATAAACATAGAAACTCTTCATGTTTGTCGCAGGAGCTTTAGTTTTTCATGCAAAATAATTGCCTAAAACTAGGCATGCCATGCAAACCCTAGATTTGGGGGAGTGTGCAATGATGGTTGGACAGGTGGCACAATATTAAAAACTGAAGAATTTGCTGCTTATTTTAAAACGCACTAAAATATCAGGGCTTTCACTATCTACTGATTAAGAGAGGGAACCATGTTTCGATCTGAACCAGAAACTTGAGCATGGCGGATAAGAACAACTCTTCATTGAGCTGTGGATAACTGTCCACGTTTTTTTTTTTTTCTCCCTCCAATCCACGCTTGTTGCCGGTTACATCCTTGCAATAAAAGCATATATACCGATCTTCCTAATCAAACATTTAATTTACAGTTTATGACCAAGATAAAAGCTCTATTTAGCTTTCTATCCCCTTCTACTCTTTCTAGCAACAAAATCTAATAATTTCCCTCTTATGGATTAGAAGTTTAGATCTTAATTGAACTTTTCCTGGACACCTCGACTCAGAGTTTTTGTATTATTCACGACTCTAATGGTGCTTTCCCTACTAATCAGAAGCCTTTGCTACAACTGAACCGGCAGCCGCGTCCCGTTTAATTGAATGGCCGCCCGGTCCAGTGCCCGCCCGGCCAAATGGCCGTCAAACTTGATAGATTTTCTGCTTACAGACGCCGATATTGAAGATAGGTCGGCTAGAAACAACACCATCTGACTACCAAATAAACCACTTAAGAGGACAAAGGTACCCTGCCACGTTTATACGTCGTAGGGATATAGTATGTAATTGTAAATAAACTCATCCTATAAATAGAGGGTTTCTCCCATGAATAAAGAAGACTCAAATTTACAATACAATAGTATNGATTTACGGTCCGGATCGGCGTCCGCACGCAAGCTGCGTGCGGACGCCGATCCGCATGGAATAATTTTTCGGATTTATGACTCCTCCATACTAATTTCTTGCAATTCTTTAAATATTGAAACATTTGAGCTGCAAATCTAGAATAATTTTGTCCTTAATTTATATTAATAATTAAGAAACCTAATTAATTTTTTCTAATTCAATGTAACTACTAACAATTTCCTTGTGACCGGTCCAATTTTTATAGTCACCCTAAAGCTTAGAATAAACACAATGCCAATATGCAAACACATTGTAATTTGAAGTAAATCGAACAACAACTAATATTTAACACGTAAAACTCAAAGCTTATAGTACACGAGATCACAAATCCAGAGTTGATTCAAATTTAGTTCGTGACTTTGTAGCAATAAAAAGACAATGAAAGAAATCCATTAAACTTCTAATATAAAATCACAAGTCCAAAAGATAAAACAAGTTTTTGATTCAAATTTTCCCCTTAANTATATATATATATGACATCACTTTATGCAACTATTCATTTGAAAGCTTTTAATTTGAAGTATTTTTAAACTAAGAGAATTTTATAACCAGTTGATAGTGTTTGGAAATTATCATGTCAACAATTCCACTCTACCCTTCTTAATAGTTCAACCATCTTTGTAACTAGGAGGATAGCCATGTCAACGAGCTTCAAATGTCTAACATTATAAGCTAGTGATCATTGCTTCTAATGTTCAAGTCCAATGATTGTCATTGCTTGTCCACTACCTCATACTTCCAATATTTGTTTGTTGATTATTTATTGTCTAAGGTTTGCTAATGGTCGATGCAAAATGCATAGTAGTTACTAACACTAGCCCCAGTTTTCATAGTCTGTTAATCTCCTCTATGTTAGAAGAATAATCAATTTACCACCTAACATTACGGGTGTCTAAAAGGGTTTGTGGTTTAAGTTTAAGTCTGACCCTAAATTGACCGAACCCAAAACAAAATTGACCTAAAACCGGCACAAATATTAAACAGGTCAAAAATTTTAACCCGAACCTAACCTTCCTACAACCATACCAGCTATATGCATAACTATTCGAGTCAAATTAGGGTTAATTTTGAGTGAAGTATGAGTCAAATTTGGGTCAATTTTAGCTTAGCATATCAAATTTGATTCAATTTTAACTTTCAAATAAACAGATCAACCTGAACCCAATCTAAAAAATAATTGGTTCAATCCAAACTCAATTATTTCTTATTAGGGTCCGAGTTAAGTTGCTTATCGGGTCAATTTCTTACACCCCCACCCACCATCGTGTGGCTTCTCATGTTTCACTTTAAACACTAACCAACATTTATGAATGACCAAATTCTCATGTCTGTTTGGCCTCAACATTCGAAACTTGCCTTCCAAATTGGTTGATAACCCACCCAAGCAATAGAATAATAAAGCTAATATCTCCATTAACCGTTGTTTAACATCTTCTAATGATAAATATATAAAACTCATCAACCTAATCTCTCATCTCAAAAAAATCAAAATGACAACCCATTGTCACCCAACATCATAAATTCCCTCTCAAACATCTAACAAAACTTGGAAAATGATTGACGCTAACATTCAAAACGATGGCACAAATGTTTGTGCTACACGAGTAGTACAAGCACCCTTCTCATGAGAATCATACTTGAAAATGTTGATCTCAATTCTATATTAACCCAGTTTTCATTCAACTATTTTTATAAAATTTTTAATTACTAATAAAGATTTGACACCTCCATACTAATTTCTTGCAATTCTTTAAATATTAAAACATTTGAGCTGTAAATCTAGATTAATTTTGTCCTTAATTTATATTCATAATTAGTAAACCTAATTAATTTTTTTTCTAATTCAATGTGTGTCTATACGAATTAAATAGATCACTTACATTACACACATTTTTTCAAGAACTACAAATTCTCAAGTAAACATAGGTTTATCCTGCTAAACAAAAATGTTAGTTTACTTCTTCTAACAATTTCCTTATGATCGGTCCAATTTTTATAGATCACCATAAAGCTTAGAATAAACACAATGCCAGTATGCAAACTCATTGTAATTTGAAGTAAATCGAACAACAACTAATATTTAACACGTAAAACTCAAAGTTTATAGTACACGAGATCACAAATCCAGAGTTGATTCAAATTTAGTTCGTGACTTAGTAGCAATAAAAAGACAATGAAAGAAATCCATTAAACTTAAATTATAAAATCACAAGAGTCCAAAAGATGAAACAAGTTTTTGATTCAAATCTTCCCCCTTGAACTCTTTCTCATTCATAAACTAAGATATTTACATATGAGACACCTAAATTTTATTTTTTTAGGTGTCTGATGTATTAAAACTCTAATGATGAGGCGTTATGTGTTAAATAGCACACAAAAAAAAAAACATTTGATGAGGTTCTTAATATATTAAAACTCCTGATCTAATATATGTTCCTCGCTTAGGTGGCAGATTTTTCTTGCCTAACAAGTAACACCACACACACTAAGCAGACACCTGCACCAAAATCCGAGACTCAATTACTACCAACCGCATATAACTAGAAGTGCTCGTGCACACCTCATTCCATCTCAACTTCGTCTGCACACCTTTATCTCTTCAATCCACTTTGACCAATTGCCTCTGCAGCTCGCCAGCCGTCCCCAGTTTTGACC
>JXCR01128614.1:21748-43502 GCA_002079205.1 Phalaenopsis hybrid cultivar | reverse complement strand
AGCAAAGAGGAAAAAACATCCAGGGATACGTCGACGATATCATTGTAAAAAGTTGAACGACCGAGAAACATGTGAAGGACTTGTAAGAAACTTTCCGAACACTACAAAAATTTGACATGAGGCTAAAACCCTTAAAATGCACGTTCAACACCTCAACTGCAATTTTTTTGGGTTTACTCTTAACCCCTGAGAGCATAAAGGCAAAACCTGATAAAATCCAGGCACTACTCAGCATGCCACCCCCAAGGAACAATCGAGAAGTCCAAAAACTAACCGTGATTAGATCGCAGCTCTGAATCCGTTCATCTCAAGGTCCGACAACAAATGTGTCACACTCCAAAAGGCTGGAAGTTTTCAATGGATAGACGAGTGTCAATATGCTTTCCAAACCCTTAAGG
This sequence comes from Phalaenopsis hybrid cultivar, assembly GCA_002079205.1. Taxonomy (NCBI): domain Eukaryota; kingdom Viridiplantae; phylum Streptophyta; class Magnoliopsida; order Asparagales; family Orchidaceae; genus Phalaenopsis; species Phalaenopsis hybrid cultivar. The sequence goes on along the minus strand of JXCR01128614.1, from coordinate 43,104 downwards.
ATTTTTTAGCTTCGTCGTCATTCCTCCACGGCCCTGTCAAACAAAGAGCTCTCTCATACTTGGGAGTAGATGTCGAGTCAATTAGCTCTGTATTGGTCCGAGAAGAAGCAGAGAAGCAATTCTCAGTCTACTACACTAGCTGCATGCTCAGAAGAGTGAAGATCGGGTATCTGATTATGTCGAAACTAACATTCTCTTTAATTGTGTCAGCTCGCAGGTTACGACCTTATTTGCAAACGCATCCCATCCGTGTGATTATAGAACAACTGCCGAAATCTGTGCTCACTCAGCCGGAACATTCGAATCGACTGCTCAAATGGGGAGTTGAACTAAGTGAGTTCAACATCACTTACACCCCTCGCACGACAATAAAAACCCAAGCGATCGCAAATTCCCTGGTGGACTTCTCGAGATAGGGAAATGCAACAATAGGAAACTAAGACGTATTACAGGAGTAGACACTGCACGTGGACGAGGAGTCAAATAGAACCGGAGTCGAACTTGGGCTCGTCCTAATTAGGCCCGCAGGAGAGCATGTGTACCTCTTAGTGGCCATAGAATTCAAAGTCACAAACAACCAAACGGAATACAAAGCCCTAATCATCGNCTGGGATGACAGATGCTATACGATAAACATAGAAACTCTTCATGTTTGTCGTAGGAGCTTTTGTTTTTCATGTAAAATAATTGCCTAAAACTAGGCATGCCATGCAAACCCTAGATTTGGGGGAGTGTGCAATGATGGTTGGACAGGTGGCACAATATTAAAAACTGAAGAATTTGCTGCTTATTTTAAAACGCACTAAAATATCAGGGCTTTCACTATCTACTGATTAAGAGAGAGAACCATGTTTCGACCTGTACCAGAAACTTGAGCATGGCGGATAAGAACAATTCTTCATTGAGCTGTGGATAACTGTCCACGTTTTTTTTTCTCTCTCCAATCCACGCTTGTTGCCGGTTACATCCTTGCAATAAAGCATATATACCGATCTTCCTAATCAAACATTTAATTTACAGTTTATGACCAAGATAAAAGCTCTATTTAGCTTTCTATCCCCTTCTACTCTTTCTAGCAACAAAATCTAATAATTTCCCTCTTATGGATTAGAAGTTTAGATCTTAATTGAACTTTTCCTGGACACCTCGATTCAGAGTTTTTGTATTATTCCCGACTCTAATGGTGCCTTCCCTACTAATCAGAAGCCTTTGCTACAACTGAACCAGCAGCCGCGTCCCGTTTAACTGAATGGCCGCCCAGTCCGGTGCCGCCCGGCCAAATGGTCGTCCAACTTAGTAGATTTTCTGCTTGCAGACGCCCATATTGAAGATAGGTCGGCTAGAAACAGCACCATCTGACTACCAAATAGACCACTTAAGAGGACAAAGGTACCCCTGCCGTGTTTATACGTCGTAGGGATATAGTATGTAATTGTAAATAAACTCATCCTATAAATCGAGGGTCTCTCCCATGAATAAAGAACAGTCAAATTTACGATACAATAGTATGATATTGCTCTTTCTCTCTCTCTCTCTCTCTCTCTCTCTCTCTCTCTTCAATTTCTCTAATGCTCTATTCCATTGATATGTCTCCCGGATAAATTGGTATCCAACATTATAAAAAATAAGGTGAGTGTAGAGTCACGCTAACAACAAGAAGATGAGCGCAANATATTGCTCTCTCTCTCTCTCTCTCTCTCTCTCTCTCTCTCTCTCTTCAATTTCTCTAATGCTCTATTCCATGGATATGTCTCCCGGATAAATTGGTATCCAACATTATAAAAAATAAGGTGAGTGTAGAGTCATGCTAACAACAAGAAGATGAGCGCAGAATATCCCAAGAGAAGGAAGTGGCCTGAGGGTTAGAGCCCACATGAATACCTGGCAAGATGCAATCAGAGAGGTAGCATTGGTGGAGAAGTCAAAAAAGCATGTAACTCCAGTCACTCGGGACAGAGGCATGAGAGACCGCGCCAGAATCCCCACCCAAGCAAGTCCAGAAGAGCGTGGTCCATGCCACTGGGCTAGTCCCGACCATCCTCAGAGGAACCTAGACCACGCGGCGAAACTCCCAAAAGAGGGACAGGTAGAGCGAACTATGCAGCCACACATTGCTACGAAAAAGAGAAGCCTACCTTCCCATTATATTCACAGACGATGACCTACCCCAACTAAGAGACCTGCACAACAAGGCTATAGTCATCACTCGGATCATTGATAACTTCCAAGTTTGAAGTATCCTCATCGATACTGGTAGCTCCGTGAACATCCAGTTCAAGTTAGTGTTCGACAAAATTAACCTTAGGGCCGACCGGCTGTTGATGGCGGCCGACCGGCTGTTGATGGCGGCCGACCGGCTGTTGATGGCGGCCGACCCACTCTTTGGTTTTTCTGACAAAGGAGGCAANTAAATTGGGATCCAACATTATAAAAAATAAGGTGAGTGTAGAGTCATGCTAACAACAAGAAGATGAGCGCAGGATATCCCGAGAGAAGGAAGTGGCCTGAGGGTTAGAGCCCACATGAATACCCGGCAAGACGCAATTAGAGAGTAGCATTGGTGGAGAAGTCAAAAAAGCATGTAACCCCAGTCACTCGGGACAGATGCATGAGAGAACGCCAGCGCCAGAATCCCCACCCAGCAAGTCCAGAAGAGCGTGGTCCATGCCACTGGGCTTGTCCCGGCCATCCTCGGAGGAACCTAGACCCCGCGGAGAAACTCCCAAAAGAGGGCCAGGTAGGGCTAACTATGTAGCCACACGTCGTTACGAAAAAGAGAAGCCTACCTTCCCATTACATTCACAGACGATGACCTACCCCAACTGAGAAACCTATATAACGAGGCTATAGTCGTCACTAGGATCATTGATAACTTCCAAGTTTGAAGTATCCTCATCGACACTAGTAGCTCCGTGAACATCCAGTTCAACTCAATGTTCGACAAAGTTAACCTTAGGGTCAACCGGCTGTTGACGGCGGTCGGGCCACTCTTTGGTTTTTCTGATGAAGGGAGGCACCAAGCTTAATGCCACTAGCAATCACGTAGGATGAGAAAGACAAGCAGTTCACAGAAACAGAGACTTCCTGATAGTGGATTCGCCCTCAACCTACAATGTCATTTTAGTTCGACCACTACTAAACCACTTCAGGGGTTGTAGTATCCACCTATCATGTTGTCGTAAAATTCCCAGGGGAAGAAGAGGTGATCACGGTCAGAGGGGATCTGGATCAGTCTAAGGTTTGCTATCTCCGGGCAGTGGGAAGCATTGGTAGGAGGCCAGTCAATCTGCAAAACCGAACGAAAGGCGAGCTCGAGACCACTGAAATCACCCGGGAGATCCCAGTCGGATAAGTTTTTCTTAATAAGTGATGAGTTTGATATAGGGCACGAGAGCTATTGATCCGAACACCTCGGGATTACCGCAACATCTTCGCCTGGCCCGCTGTCGACATGCCCCGAATACTAGCAGATGTCGTCTGCCATAGATTGAACGTGAGCCCAACGATTAGCCCGATCAGGCAGAAGGCGAGGAACTCGGTAAGTGCACTAGTCGAACCCATCAAGCAGGTGTTGAAGTTGCAAGAGGCAGGATACATCCGAGAAGTACTGTATCCCACCTGGTTTTTGAATATAATCATGGTCCAGAAGGCCAACGGGAAGTGGTGAATGTGCGTCGAATTCACTAACCAAAATATTGCCTGCCCGAAGGATTTCCAACCGCTACCGAAAATAGATACCCTAGTCAATGCGGCTGAGAGATACTCTGTCACGAGCTTTTTGGACGTCTTTTCAAGATACCACCATATTGAAATGCACCCGGAAGACGCCAAGAAGACTGCATTCATCACACTCGAAGGGATTTTGTTATAATATAATGTTTTTTGGCTTCAAAAATGCTGGGCTCACATACCAACGATTGATGGATATAATTTTTAAGGACCAAAGAGGAAAAAACATCCAGGGATACATTGACGATATCATTGTAAGAAGTTGAACGACCGAGAAACATGTGGACTTGGAAGAAACTTTCCGAACACTACAAAAATTTGACATGAGGCTAAAACCCTTAAAATGCACATTCAACGCCTCAACTGTAAATTTTTTGGGTTTACTCTTAACCCCTGAGAGCATAAAGGCAAAACCTGATAAAATCCAAGCACTAATCAACATGCCACCCCCAAGGAACAACCGAGAAGTCCAAAAACTAACCGCGATTAGATCGCAGCTCTGAATCCGTTCATATCTCAAGGTCCGACAACAAATGTGTCGCCCTCCAAAAGGCTGGAAGTTTTCAAAGGATGGACGAGTGTCAATATGCTTTCCAAACCCTTAAGGATTTTTTAGCTTCGCCGCCACTCCTCCACGGCCCTGTCAAACGAAGAGCTCTCTCATACTTGGGAGTAGGTGACGAGTCAATTAGCTCTGTATTGGTCCGAGAAGAAGCAGGGAAGCAATTCTCAGTTTACTACACCAGCCGCATGCTCAGAAGAGCGAAGATCGGGTATCTGATTATGGAGAAACTAACATTCACTTTAATTGTGTCGACTCGCAGGTTACAACCTTATTTGCAAACACATCCCATCCGTGTAATTACGGAACACCTGCTGAAATCTTTGCTCACTCGGCCGGAATGCTCGAATCGACTGCTCAAGTGGGGAGTTGAACTAAGCGAGTTCAACATCACTTACACCCCTCGCACGACAATAAAAGCCCAAGCGATCGTAGATTTCCTGGTGGACTTCTCGAGATAGGGAAGTGCAACAGTAGGAAACCAAGACGTATTGCGGGAATGAACACCGCACGTGGATGAGGAGTCAAATAGAACTGGAGCCAGACCTGGGCTCGCCCTGATTAGGCCCGCAGGAGAGCATGTTTACCTCTTAGTGGTCATAGAATTCAAAGTCACAAACAACTAGACGGAATACAAAGCCCTAATCGTCGGCCTATGGCTCACCTATGACAGGGGTGCGCAGACCCTAGTTGCAAGATCAGACTCGCAGCCAGTAGTGAACTAGATAAATAGAGAGTACAAAGCCAGAGATGAGATGATGACAAAATACCACAAGGCAAAAGGGAAAATATGAAAATTCTAGCAATTCCGGATCGAGCACATCGACAAAGAGGAAAACGAAGTAGTCGGTTTATTATCCTGATGCGTTCGCTTGAGGAATGGGGAATCGTAGGTTCTCCACTGGCCAGTCAATGAAGAATCTGAGGCTATGGTGGTTGAGAATGAGCAAGCCAAAAGCCAGATAGACCCATACGTCAATTACTTAGAAACGAAAGACATCACAGAGGAGATCATGAATCTGAGGAGGTTTAGGTGTTGATGGAAGGAACGCTCTTCCGAAAAATAGCAACATCGACGTATCTAAGGTGTGTCAACGAGAACGAGGTTGAGGACATCTTGCGGGATATTCACTCTAGGGAATACGACAGCCATTATAAGGGGAAGAAATTGGCACATCGTATCAAGCGACAGAGATACTTCTAGCAGACGATGTTAAAGGATGATGAAGCATACTCCTGATGGTGTGAGCAATGCCAGAAGTACAGTTCGCTGCAACACCAACCAGCCCACAAATTACAACCACTCGCTATCCCGTGGTCCTTCGTCATTTGGGGCTAGACATCCTGGAACTGTTCCCACCCTCCAAAGAATAGTGGCGCTTCCTCCTAGTGGCATTAGACTACTTTTCCAAATAGATCGAGGTCAAAAATCTCGCCCAAATCACCGCAGACGTTCTCCAAAACTTTATTTGGACCAACTTAATATGCAGATACGGTCTACCATTGGTGATCTTCACAACTAAGGGTACACAATTCGTGGATAAAAAGACTTAGAATTTCTGCGATGACAAAGGGATAAGCCTCAAATTAGCCTCGGTCCATCATCTGAGAACCAACGTTCAGGCTGAGATAGCCAACAAAATCATCCTTATCTTATGAAGGAAAAAAGAAGGTGCAAAGGGTAGTTGGCAAAGGTCCACCCGTCCGTACTATGGGCCGCCCAATCAACCCCGTCAACCGCAACCTGACAGACACCGCTCATGCTCTTGCATGGGATAAAAGTCATGCTGCTAGTAAAGTACAATCATCACAGTCAAAGAGTCCTCGCAGCCACAACATTCAAAGAAAATGATCTCTCAAATTGGCTTAAAGCGAACGACGAGGGAACGATGCCTGCGCTTGACCTCTTAGAGGAGGCTCGAACACAATCGACCCTGCGACGAAGAGGTCAAGATGAGATCCGCTCACTACTACAACAAACATGTACGGGAGAAGGTTTTCGCCCCGAAGACCTGATGCTGAAGAAGGCAAACCCAGCAGCGCAAGCACAGGCAGCAGGAAAGCTGGCCTAAACAAGAAGCGTGCCCTACATCATCGACCGCCAAGTAGGGCCTGGAGCGAACAAAATAAAGACACACAGAAAACGAGATTCCACGAACTTGGAGCGGGGACGGCCTCAAGAAATTCTTTCCATAAAACCACTTGTGTAACCTTCAAAAAAATTAAGAATACAAGTTTCTTTCCCTTGCCACTATTAACAATTTAAGATTCTCGCCTAGTACTGAGCAAACACAAACAACAAAAATAAATATGAGAAACCAACAAACAATCGAAACTTTCAGGTGAAGATAAGACTCAGAAAACTGGGATTGCCAGCCACAGCGCCAAGATCGCCCGACTGAGAAAAACTAAAGACCGACGNTGAGCAAACACAAACAACAAAAATAAATATGAGAAACCAACAAACAATCGAAACTTTCAGGTGAAGATAAGAATCAGAAAACTGGGATTGCCAGCCACAGCGCCAAAATCGCCCGACTGAGAAAAACTAAAGACCGACAGACCATGGTGGCAAGATCGTCGGTTGCATGTAAAAAATTAAAGAATGCTAGCCACGATGCCAAGATCGCCCGACTAAACAGAAACTGAAGACTTGCAGTCCATGGCACCAAGATTGTATGGCCGCACAGAAGGAATCCAAGTCCACCAGTCGCAACACCAAATTCGCTCTGTTGAGCAAAAACTGAAGACTCACAGACAATAGCGCCAAAATCGCCCGACCCCATAGAAACAATTGAAGACTGTCAGCCACAACGCCGAGATTGCCCGGCTGAGCAGAAACTGAAGACCGACAAACTAGCACCAAAGGTCACCTGACTGAGCAAAAAATTGAATGTCGACAAACTGTGGTGCCAAAATCGTCTGGCCGCATGGAAAGAATTGAAGCTACCAATCACGGCGCCAAGATCACTCGACAGAGCAAAAACTGAAGTCCGACCGACCATAGGGCAAAGATTGCCTAACCAAAAAAAAAAATTGAACGCTGACAACCATGTAAAGGGAACTCTCCCCTTCTTACAACATATAACCCTTACGTTAAGTGTAATAAAAGGGACCAAAGAGCCCGGAAACACCCCTCAATGGGGCAAATCTCTCTCTTCCTTGGTCGTCGAGCTCTATCCCTTGGGCACTCACAGGACATNTGCATGTAAAAAATTAAAGAATGCTAGCCACGATGCCAAGATCGCCCGACTAAACAGAAACTGAAGACTTGCGGTCCATGGCACCAAGATTGTATGGCCGCACAGAAGGAATCCAAGTCCACCAGCCGCAACACCAAGATCGCTCTGTTGAGCAAAAACTGAAGACTCACAGACAATAGCGCCAAGATCGCCCGACCCCATAGAAAGAATTGAAGACTGTCAGCCACAACGCCGAGATTGCCCGGCTGAGCAGAAACTGAAGACCGACAGACTAGCACCAAAGGTCACCTGGTTGAGCAAAAAACTGAATGTCGACAAACTGTGGTGCCAAAATCATCTGGCCGCATGGAAAGAATTGAAGCTACCAGTCACGGCGCCAAGATCGCTCGACAGAGCAAAAACTGAAGTCCGACCGCCATAGGGCAAAGATTGCCTAGCCACAAAAAAAAAAAAATTGAACGCTGACAACCATGTAAAGGGAACTCTCCCCTTCTTACGACATATAACCCTTACGTTAAGTGTAATAAAAGGGACCAAAGAGCCCGGAAACACCCCTCAATGGGGCAAATCTCTCTCTTCCTCGGTCGTCGAGCTCTATCCCTTGGGCACTCACAGGACNGAAGAAATTTGCACATCGTATCAAGCGACAAAGATACTTCTAACAGACACTATTCAAGGATGATGAAGCACAATCCTGATGGTGTAAGCAATGCCAGAAATACAGTTCGCTACAACACCAACCAACCCACAAATTATAACCACTCACTATCCCGTGGTCCTTCGTCATTTGGGGCTAGGCATCCTGGAACCTTTCCCACCCTCCAAAGGATAGAGGCGCTTCCTCCTAGTGGTGGCATTAGACTACTTTTCCAAATAGATCGAGGNATCGAGATCAAAACTCTCACCCAAATCATCGCAGATGTTCTCCAAAACTTTATTTGGACCGACTTAATATGCAGATACGGTCTACCGTTGGTGATCTTCACAACTAAGGGTACACAATTCGCGGTCAAAAAGACCTAGAATTTCTACGATGACCAAGGGATAAACCTCAAATTAGCCTCGGTCCATCATCCGAGAACCAACGGTCAGGCAGAGATAGCCAACAAAATCATCCTTATCTTATGAAAGAAAAAAGAAGGTGCAAAGGGTAGTTGGCGAAGGTCCACCCGTCCGTACAATGGGCCGCCCAATCAACCCCGTCAACCGCAACCAGACAGACACCGCTCATGCTCTTGCATGGGATAGAAGTCATGCTGCCAGTAAAGTATAATCATCACAGTCAAAGAGTCCTCGCAGCCACAACATTCAAAGAAAATGATCTCTCAAATTGGCTTAAAGCGAACGACGAGGGAACGATGCCTGCGCTTGACCTCTTAGAGGAGGCTCGAACACAATCGACCCTGCGACGAAGAGGTCAAGATGAGATCCGCTCGCTACTACAACAAACATGTACGGGAGAAGGTTTTCGCCCCGAAGACCTGATGCTGAAGAAGGCAAACCCAGCAGCGCAAGCACAGGCAGCAGGAAAGCTGGCCTAAACAAGAAGCGTGCCCTACATCATCGACCGCCAAGTAGGGCCTGGAGCGAACAAAATAAAGACACACAGAAAACGAGATTCCACGAACTTGGAGCGGGGACGGCCTCAAGAAATTCTTTCCATAAAACCACTTGTGTAACCTTCAAAAAAATTAAGAATACAAGTTTCTTTCCCTTGCCACTATTAACAATTTAAGATTCTCGCCTAGTACTGAGCAAACACAAACAACAAAAATAAATATGAGAAACCAACAAACAATCGAAACTTTCAGGTGAAGATAAGACTCAGAAAACTGGGATTGCCAGCCACAGCGCCAAGATCGCCCGACTGAGAAAAACTAAAGACCGACGGACCATGGTGGCAAGATCGTCGGTTGCATGTAAAAAATTAAAGAATGCTAGCCACGATGCCAAGATCGCCCGACTAAACAGAAACTGAAGACTTGCGGTCCATGGCACCAAGATTGTATGGCCGCACAGAAGGAATCCAAGTCCACCAGCCGCAACACCAAGATCGCTCTGTTGAGCAAAAACTGAAGACTCACAGACAATAGCGCCAAGATCGCCCGACCCCATAGAAAGAATTGAAGACTGTCAGCCACAACGCCGAGATTGCCCGGCTGAGCAGAAACTGAAGACCGACAGACTAGCACCAAAGGTCACCTGGTTGAGCAAAAAACTGAATGTCGACAAACTGTGGTGCCAAAATCATCTGGCCGCATGGAAAGAATTGAAGCTACCAGTCACGGCGCCAAGATCGCTCGACAGAGCAAAAACTGAAGTCCGACCGCCATAGGGCAAAGATTGCCTAGCCACAAAAAAAAAAAAATTGAACGCTGACAACCATGTAAAGGGAACTCTCCCCTTCTTACGACATATAACCCTTACGTTAAGTGTAATAAAAGGGACCAAAGAGCCCGGAAACACCCCTCAATGGGGCAAATCTCTCTCTTCCTCGGTCGTCGAGCTCTATCCCTTGGGCACTCACAGGACATTTGGATTCAACAGTATGAATGTGTGTATGTGTTACTCTATCGATCAATAATTGTACCATGGGTTAGGAAATTTTCTATGTCTTACCTGATATATCATATACACCTCCCCATCATGAATCAAAATTCATTAACCAAGTACCCAAAAGCCAGACTAGCAATAAAGATGAGCACTTACACTTGGAAGCCCAGAATAACTTTCTTTGAGAGCTTTGCTTTAAGCTATTTGTAATGTCAATAGTTTTATATTACCATGCTCGGTACATTTAGTGAAATTTATCGTGCTAGAGAACCTCAGCACATAAGCAGTTTTTTCATAGCACAACAAACTCAAGGTTTTATAAGATTAAATGTGATCATAAATTAGTGTATAAACAGAATCGAAGCGCCATAGGGACTGGGCAGTATTTTTGCCACACTAAAACGCAGGAAAAACGTTAAATCAAAACAAGCTTATCAATTAAAATTTTAATAATATGCATACATTAATTGACAATACAGTGTGTACTCAATGTTCGTCCGAAAAGGAAAAATTTTACAAAAATATCAATCGTTGCCTTAGCCAGGACATATCCGAGTTGGGACAAACGATTGAATATCAACTCTCCCCGTCTTAATCTTATCTACCCTATCAATTTCAAAATACACCCGGAAAAGCGCAACCTCCTACCGGACAACAACTAGCTCAGTCCTCAAAGATGACAATTCCTCTCATATGACAGCTAGCTCAGCCCTCAAAGACGATGAATCCTCGTTAGAGCAAATTCAGGACCGAGCCAGACGGCGCAGGGATGTCGGATGCCCCCACCAAACCAGTCGAGTTGTCATAAAGCAGCTCTTCAGAATGCATGCAATCCCCAACAATCTCGGTAGCTGCAACTATCACAGCACCAGAGACTTCCCTCGAAACAGGGAGTGGGGGCATGGAGACCTCACCAAAAAACGAATCCACATTCAGCCGATTGTTCCCACTGGCCAGAAGCATCTTTGAGGTTGTAAACGAGAACATTTCCCCCCGGTGTCCTTTCCCACTGGAGGAGGTTGAGGAAAGGGGGGAGGGACACCCACTGCCAAGGGACCAGGAGTAATCCCCTAATCTCCCGTCATCTGAACCACCTGAGGCAATGGATCCAGCGTCGATTCTTAGTTATGACCTTCCCCTGAGGCTAGAAAAGCAGGAGGAAAGGCATCCTGACCAGTGCGATCATCATCCAGAAGGTTGCCTTCATTTACGCGACATGTTTTCACCGGAAAGCTGCCCCTTTCCATCAGAGAACTCCCCACGGAGCAATCGAAGTTTGAATTAGAAAACCCAACCTCTACCACAAGGTTGAGGGTTTACTTCTCATTGATGGCATGCTCCTTGGGTCGATCGTTCTTTAAGCTTTGCCTCGCTCTCTTCCTCAAGACCCAGACTATGGAGAGTCGAGCTTTGATGATAGATTCAGACAGTTTTCCATCCTCCATACCCACTGTCATTAAAGATTTGGAAGGCAAACTAAAATGAACGCTCAGAAGATAAGTATCAACCCCCATCTATATAACAACTCTGCACTGAAATCAAGAATTACTAAATTAGGGTGTGTTAAATAGTCATGAATACAGGAATTTGATTCAAATTTTAAATTTTCTTGTCCTTATCACAGTTGTCGCAGTCAAGAAGCAAAAAAATTGAGAAACTTTAATATGTGCATCAAAAATGCCAGCACACAAAAACATCCCTTAGAATACGAGGAGAATAGCATGGCTTCGTTGGGCCCACCAAAGACGGCCAAGATCGAGCATATCTGATCTGATAGGTTCGTTGCTTTTCGATTAAACAAGCATACCTCTTTATCACCGAGGGCAGAGGAAGCATCAACTGACCCTGCAACCCCGCCCCCTTTAACTGAATGGTTGCCTGAATAGATGACCGCTCAGCCCAGCTACCACTCAACCAAATGGTCGTCCAACTTAGCAGATTTCCTGTTTAAAGGCGCCCAANAGGCTCGAACACAATCGACCCTGCGACAAGAAGAGGTCAAGAGGAGATCCGCCCGCTACTACAACAAACATGTACGGGAGAAGGTTTCGCCCCGGAGACCTGGTGCTGAAGAAGGCAAACCCAGCAGCGCAAGGACAGGCAGCAGGAAAGCTGGCCCAAACAAGAAGCGTGCCCTACATGATCGACCGCCAAGTTGGGCCTAAAGCGAACAAAATAAAGACAGGAAACGAGATTCCACGAACTTGGAGCGGGGACGACCTCAAGAAATCCTTTCCATAAAACCACTTGTGTAACCTTCAAAAGAATTTAGAATACAAGTTTTTTTCCCTTGCCACTATTAACAATTTAAGATTCTTGCCTAGTACTGAGCAAACACAAACAACAAAAATAGATATGAGAAAACAACAAACACCATACTAACCATACAATCGAAACTTTCAGGTGAAGATAAGACATCAGAAAACTGGGATTGCCAGTCACAGCGCCAAGATTGCCCTACTGAGAAAAACTAAAGACCGACGGACCATGGCGGCAAGATCGTCGGTCGCACGTAAAAAATTAAAGATTGCAAGCCACGATGCCAAGATCGCCCGACTAAACAGAAACTGAAGACCTGCGGTCCATGGCGCCAAGATTGTCTAGCTGCACATGAGTCCCAGTCCACCAGCCGCAACACCAAGATCACTCTGTTGAGCAAAAACTGAAGACCCACAGACAATAGCGCCAAGATCGCCCTACCACATAGAAAGAATTAAAGATTGTCAGCCACGACGCCAAGATTACCCGGCTGAGCAGAAACTGAAGACCGACAGACCAGCACCAAAGGTCACGCAGTTGAGCAAAAAACTGAATGTCGACGAACTGTGGTGCCAAAATCGTCTTTCCACATGGAAAGAATTGAAGCTACCAGTCACGACGCCAAGATCGCTCGGCGGAGCAGAAACTGAAGACCGACGGACCATAGGGCAAAGATTTCCCAGCCACAAAAAAAAAAAAATGAATGCTGACAACCATGTAAAGAGAACTCTCCCCTTCTTCCCACATATAACCCTTATGTTAAGTGTAATAAAAGTGCAACCTCCTATCGGACAACAACTAGCTCAGTTCTCAAAGATGGCAATTCCTCTCATATGACAGCTAGCTCAGCCCTCAAAGACGATGAATCCTCACGAGAGCAAATTCGGGACCGAGCCAGCGGCGCAAGGATGTCGGCTGTCCCCATCAAACCAGTCGATTTGTCGTAAAGCAGTTCTTCAGAATGCATGCAATCCCCAGCAACCTCGGTAGCTGCAACTGTCACAGCACCAGAGACTTCCCTCGAAGCAGGGAGTGGGGGCATGGAGACCTCACCAGAAGACGAATCCACACCCAGCCGATTGTTCCCACTGGGCAGAAGCATCTTTGAGGTTGTAAACGAGAACATTTCCCCCCGGTGTCCTTTCCTACTGGAGGAGGTTGAGGAAAGGGGGGAGGGACACCCACTGCCAAGGGACCAGAAGTAATCCCCGAATCTCCCGTCATCTGAACCACCTGAGGCAATGGATCCAGCATCGATTCTTAGTTATGACCTTCCCCTGAGGCTAGAAAAGCGGGAGGAAAGGCATCCTAACCAGCCCGATCATCATCCAGAAGGTTGCCTTCATTTACGCGACACATTTTCACCGGATAGCTGCCCCTTTCCATCAGAGAACTCCCCGCAGAGCAATCGAAGTTTGAATTAGAAGACCCAACCTCTACCACAAGGTCGAGGGTTTACTTCTCATTGATGGCATGTTCCTTGGGTCGATCGTTCTTTAAGCTTTGCCTCGCTCTCTTCCTCATGACCCAGACTATGGAGAGTCGAGCTTCGATGATGGATTCAGACAGTTTTCCATCCTCCATAACGACTGTCATTAAAGATTTGGAAGGCAAACCAGAATGAACGCTCGGAAGATAAGTATCAACCCCCATCTATATAACAACTCTGCACGGAAATCAAGAATTAATAAGTTAGGGTGTGTTGAATAGTCATGAATACACGAATTTGATTCAAATTTTAGATTCTCTTGTCCTTATCACAGCTGTCGCAGTCTAGGAGCAAAAAAATCAGAAAACTTTAATATGTACATCAAAAATGTGTCAGCACACAAAGACATCCCGTAGAATACGAGGAGAATAGCATGGCTTCGTTGGGCCCACCAAAAACAGCCAAGATCGAGCATATCTGATCTGATAGGTTCATTGTTTTTCGATTAAACAAGCAGGGCTCTTTATCGCCGAGGGCAGAGGAAGCATCAACTGACCCTGCAACCCCTCCCCCTTTAACTGAATGGCCGCCTGACTAGATGGTCGCTCAGCCCAGCTACCACTCAGCCAAATGGTCGTCCAACTTAGCAGATTTCCTGTTTAAAGGCACCCAGATTGACGATAGGCCGATTAGAAACAACTCGATTCGACAACCATGTAAACCACTTAAGAGCCACATGAGCATCACTTATGTACGGACAAAGGTAACCCCGCCGCGTTTATATATCGTAGGCGTATAGTATGTAATTTTAATTAAACTCGTCCTATAAATAAAGGGTCTTTCCCATGAATAAAGGACAGGAAAATTTACTATACAATACTGTGCTACTGCTCTCTCTCTCTCTCTCTTCAGCTTCTCTAAAGTTTTATTCATTGGGTATGTCTCCCGGATAAATTGGGATTCAACCACACATATTGAACTATTAGCATTGTACCACTTTTTAAGGAAGGTGTAAAAAAAGAAGATCAAAGTTGAATTCAATACCAAGGTCAAAGCCATTTTAATTCAAAAACAAGTTCATGAGTGATGGCCAACCACATCTTACCTCAAGATCAAGGCATTTTCCGCCTACCCAATATAAGATTAAACACTGCTCTATGAGCCTTAATAGATGATGATATCGAAAAAAAATTTATTGAATGACTTTATGCTACAAGTACAAATATAAATTGACTAATCAAGCTTTATTGATCACTTTTTTAGCACACTAATTAGTTTATTACTATTGATAAAGTAATTAATAAAAGAATAAACTTCTTAGAATGGCCTGCACAACATTTTAAGAAACTTTATCATAGCTTCTTTTAGCCCAAAATGACGCATGAATGTCATAATATTCTCTAAGACACCTTAGAGACAATTCTAATCCAGCAGATTTTCATCTCATAAATGCATATATCTTAATTGATTTCCTAACTTCTAACTTAACTATGCACTTTTAGCTTCTTCTTCATTTTTTTTTTTTTTTTCTTAGCCTTATCATTTGGTTAAATTTATCCTCAATACAGTCATTTACTCTTTTCATATATCTTTATAAGACACCTTAGACTCAGTAACTATAAATCTTATAAAATAACAACATAATAGAAATCATGTAAAACATCAAGAAAGTAAAACGTAAGGTCTAGAGAACCATGAGAGANTATATATATTTTTTTTTTTAATAATGTAAGCATGTGAGGGTTGTAAAAGAGTTTCTACAAGGAGAGTGAAAGTGGTGCCTATACATTGGTGGAATGAATTTTATCAAAAATATTTGATATTCTTATTTTTGCTCGTTAACTACCACCTCCACAAGAATTTCCCACCAGAATCATTTGATTTATGATTGAATTATATGAGGCTATAAAAGGGGTATAACTGAATGAAAAAATAGTTTTTAGATCCTAGCAACATTTGGAGTTTTAGACCTCTTTGTGCTTGGTGGCCCCCTCTCTTTCGAAGCATCTTAGTATTTATCCTCCTTTAAAAGAACTCTTCTTTCACTCAAAAGAAAACATCTTCTCTATAAATCCAGAATTCCTAATAGCTCTCACCTTTCTTCTAAGCCCCAGCCTTGCATGTAAGTGGCTTGGAAGCCTCTCTACAGCCACTGGCCATATATCATCTTCCTTCAGCTGGTCTCAACAAATGCAATCTATCCACCAATAAACAACATGCGTACTAACCTGATTACTCTTACATTTCACCAAATCCCTTACCCCACAAAATAACCATTAATNAATCCAGCATTCCTAATAGCTCTCACCTTTCTTCTAAGCCCCAGCCTTGCATGTAAGTGGCTTGGAAGCCTCACTACAGCCACTGGCCATATATCATCTTTCTTCAGCTGGTCTCAACAAATGCAATCTATCCACCAATAAACAAGATGCTTACTAACCTGATTACTTTTACATTTCACCAAATCCCTTACACCACAAAATAACCACTAAACTAGCCCCTACACTTCTATTTTATCCTCAACTATCATTACACAAAATCATAGCCCGCTCTAAATAAACATATAGGCTCCAAATCATAATTGCATATCCTAAACTAACACTTCACATCCATTTAATTTAATTTGGCTTCTATTAAGATCCTGTTTGGGGCAGCTGCAGTTATTCGAAGAAACAGCTATGAAGCNTAATTGCACATCCTAAACTAACACTTCACATCCATTTAATTTAATTTGGCTTCTATTAAGATCCTGTTTGGGTAGCTACAGTTGTTTGAAGAAGCAACTGTGAAGCTGCTGCAGAAGAAACTTCTTTTCAAAAAACTGTAGTGGTTATTATAAATTTATTTTATTTTCAGAAAGTCAGACTGCACCTTTCTGACAGCCACCACACTTTAACAGCTCAAGGTGAAAAAAACGGTTTTCTATCACAGAAATTTCTAAAAGTTGCAAGAAAGCACTTCTCCGAATAGAACTGTGGTGGAGGTCTGAAAAGCAAAGCAAGCAAAAACCTGGCCCAATCAGACCCTAAATTGNCTGCTGCAGAAGAAACTTCTTTTCAAAAAACTGTGATGGTTATTATAAATTTATTTTATTTTCAAAAAGTCAAACTGCACCTTTCTGACAGCCACCACACTTTAACAGCTCAAGGAAAAAAGGGTTTTCTATCACAAAAATTTCCAAAAGTAGCAAGAAAGCAATTCTCCAAATAGAATTGTGATGGAGGTCTGAAAAGCAAAGCAAGCAAAAACCTGGCCCACTCAGACCCTAAATCTATTCCCTAAAGAGCTAAACCAAATCAGCCTAAATAAAGCTAGTCTTGAATCTCCTACCACCAAACCACTCTNCATATCCTAAACTAACACTTCACATCCATTTAATTTAATTTGGCTTCTATTAAGATCCTGTTTGGGGCAGCTACAGTTATTCGAAGAAACAGTTGTGAAGTTGCTGCAGAAGAAACTTCTTTTCAAAAAACTGTGATGGTTATTATAAATTTATTTTATTTTCAAAAAGTCAGACGGCACCTTTCTGACAGCCACCACACTTTAACAGCTCAAGGAAAAAAGGGTTTTCTATCACAGAAATTTTCAAAAGTAGCAAGAAAGCAATTCTCCAAATAGAATTGTGGTGGAGGTCTGAAAAGCAAAGCAAGCAAAAACCTGGCCCAATCAAACCCTAAATCTATTCCCTAAAGAGCTAAATTAAATCAGCCTAAATAAAGCTAGTCTTGAATCTCCTACCACCAAACCACCCGACAAGCCTCATCATCCCACCATAAACTCTAAATCAACACTCCACCAACTCAACTAGTATCCAATAGTCTTAAGAAACATAGAAGATACTTTTTAAACCACTCACAAATCCATACAATATTGGCTAGCTCCATTGCATGCAAAGTCCCCAAACCAGCTTTAGCTTTTGCATGCAAACCCAGCTTAAATCTAAAATTTGAACCACCATTTTAAATCCTACCCAACATTATTTATGAGTTCACGAAACTCCCTAAACCAGTGAGCCACCGTGCCATGATGTACACGCTTCACTAAGAAAATTAAAACGTCTGTTTCCCAGTGTGATAACAGCAGGGCCCAATAAACATTATTTACCACACGTTCATAAATTGTGAATTGTGAAGCACAACATTTCAAACTAGGAAAATATCTGCAGCATGCTGTAACCACCACAACCTTTACTAATCCCAACATGCTCTAAAAACGACCAACTTAAGACAAATTATGTTTTTCCTGATGAGGAGATCATTAATAATCCATCAAGCTACCAACAAGAATGGCAATAATATGAAGACCTTCCCGATATAAAATAAACTAGCCTTTAACACCAATAAAAAAGTGAAATTGGTAAGAGGTCTCTGTTGTCTGCAATACAAACTTGAGAACTCTGCAACTCAGTTTGTTAAGAGTTAATTTTATGTTTCCTAAAGGTCTTTTCATCAGCTATAGCAATGTCGGCTTTGGTTCTTGTTCTTCATATTTTAACCTAGTGAATCTATAAAAGCAGGAAACATGTGAAACGAAAAGACACTGAGAATACAGAATTGGGAGAAGGGTTTTGTAGAATATTCTGTTTGGCTTTCTGGGGCCGAAAATATCCCTACTAATCTGACAGAATCTAGAAGAAGGAGACGTTTCTAGATGAAATTACAGTCTTTTGATGTTAAGTTGTTAGCTCCATCTGTTTGTTTGGCTGCACATATTATGAATTCCATTCTTGCTGCTGCAACCGAAAAGAAGCTGTGGAACCTTGCTGGTAATTTTAACAGCTTCCAAGTTTGCTGGCAACTATATTTAACTTGTTTAAGAGCTATCACTATGGCTACAATAGTTCTGAATTAGCCTAATAATGAAATCAAGAAGGTGAAATTCACTTATGGCATGAAAACCAGATAGTTCAGATGAAACCGAAACATCTGTGGCTATAATACGGGACAAAGGAAATGTAACACACAAATGAAGAGAGCATAGCTCATACAAGCAAGAAGCCCAAATTTCATTGGCCTCATCAGCTAATGTATTGAAGAAAGGATTTCTAAAGTGTGGAAGTTGAGAAAGCTGATAAAGCCAGATTGCCAGATCAAAGTGATTTAAAGCAAAAATGTGAAGGAAGAAGCTCAAGAGTGTGAAATTTCTAATACAACTAGGATGATATAATGGATGAAGATTATACGAATAAAGATATGATTAATAAATCAAAGATTACTAAATACAAATAAAAAAACTTTTTTAGGTACCAATAAGAGAATGAGAATCTGAACTCATGCGACAATGCAACAGTAGAGTAAATTTGAAAAAAAACAGCAAAACAATTGAACAATGCATAATCAAGAAACAGGTAAATTTCAAACACCATAATTGAAATTCCATTGTATCGAAGTTGATCAAAATCAAGGGCCCTAACAAGTTCAGTAATAAAATATAGGCTAATTCAAGGATATCATTTACCTACAATTAGGTAGTGCGCTTATATAACACTCAAATGAATNCTCATCATCCCACCATAAACTCTAAATCAACACTCCACCAACTCAACTAGTATCCAATAGTCTTAAGAAACAAAGAAGATACTTTTTAAACCACTCACAAATCCATACAATATCGGCTAGCTCCATTGCATGCAAAGTCCCCAAACCAGCTTTAGCTTTTGCATGCAAACCCATCTTAAATCTAAAATTTGAACCAACATTGTTTATGAGTTCACGAAACTCCCTACACCAGTGAGCCACCGTGCCATGCNGGATATTTAATGTTTACTTTTTTACCTTTACAAAGCTCAAATTAAATCTTAATTAATTAATTTAGTGAAAACTTATAATCTTTTCATTATAAAACAAGATGATTTGAATAAGAAAAATAACATAATATGATGCACAANTGTCAAACAGGTGTAGGTTGTTGCACATCATGAGTCTCACGTGACTTACTAACAATAACAACTTGCTTGATATGATGAGGCGGTAGAGACACAGTAGAAATATTGTCACCTGTTATATCTAAGGTAGGTTCTATGGCAGGTGAAGTATGAAATATATCCTCTGTCCTCACGAGATCCATAGGAGGAAACGGGGGACCTACATCATGAGCTTTGTGTGACATATGACCCGTGAGGGTAGTGGCCTCTTCAGGAATATCCTTCTGATGATCAATAGTGTAAATAACTTGGAGCAGATCAAGAGGAAGGGGAATCACCGCCTCTGGCTGAACAATTTGTTTCTTTGGTTTTAGATGGGGGTGTAGATGATGAAATTGAGAGATGGAGTGGCCGAACATACGACAATTCAAGCAATATGAAGAGAAATGCTTAATCACAACCCTTTATCAATATTCATGGTGTTGTGTGACTAACCAAATTTTCTCAGAAGCAATTGAAGTGATGTCCCTTTTCAACAAGTACTCTAGCTTCAGAGAGACGGGAAAGATTAAAAGTATGAATGACCGTTTTAAGTAGCTTACCATAGGTTGAGGCAATATAATACAACACTTCTTGAGTAAAATAATGAAATTTTAGGCCAGAGAGGTGAATCCAAACGGAAATGATTTGTGGTTTCATCTGTGGTCAAAAAAAATATATCGATGAGTTATTTTTTAAAAACCTTTAATTGACTACAAGGCTACAAAGATTTATAATCAATTAAAAGTATTAATTAAGAAAATAGAATAAAATTTATTAAATTACATTCAAATGATGTTTTAATACAAACAATAATTTTTAAATTTTATCCCAACCCTTAACATCTTATGGCTACGTGATTAGGATTGTCAAAACGATTCTTTGTTCGCGAACAGCTCGTATTCAGCTTGCTAAGCAAATGAGTCGAACACGAACACACTTTTTAAGCTCGAAATATAAATGAGCCGAACACGAGCTAAACCTGGGCTCGCTCATGCTCGGCTCGTTTACACCCCAAGTTAAGTCATTTGATTTTTGTTGATTTTTTCTTTTTGTTTACACCTCTTTTTTGTTGAGTAAGAAACCACCTTTTTATTGGGATGCCAAAACATGGAAGGAGAGGATTCCTTGCAAAAATATCAACAAATAAGGAATGCATGGAAGAAGTTCTGGGAAAAGAAAAAGAGGTTTGCTCAGTCGGTCGCAGGAAAGGGATTGACAAGCAAAGGAGATCCTAGAGAAGCCTAACTTGGGGAAGACATGCAAGGGGAGATTTCCTGCAACAAGAAAGGGTGTTCGAAGTCTGGAGAAGTGAAGGACCAGCAAAGCTATAGGCCAGTAGGTGACAATTCCCATGGTCGGAGAAGAATCCTGGTGGCTAGGGTAAGAACTCTTGTCCCTGATAGCATGTTGGAATTCTGCAATATAATTTTATTAATATCAAAAGGGGTATAAATATAAGATGCATGAGTTATAAAATAGGAAAGACAAAACATTCAAATCTTTAGGATTAAATTAATTCCTAATAACCACTTAGAGATAAAAGGAAAGTCATAAAAAATATCCTACTAAGTGGGCCGGCTAAATGAATACTTTTTCTCCATTATTTCCTATTGAGTGTCATACCATGCCCAAGTCCTTTTAGGTCTACCTCTACCTTTCTTACTGAAAGTCAAATCAAAAATATCTATTCTCCTAACAAGATCATTAGATGAT
>JXCR01128611.1:19049-31729 GCA_002079205.1 Phalaenopsis hybrid cultivar | reverse complement strand
GCCAAAAATCCTAATTTCACCCAAAATACCCAAATTTGTTCAAAAATCATTTCAAACCATTTTAAAATGCCCAAATTACCCAAAACCATATAAAAATTCTAAAATTACCAAAATATCCCCAAATTTCCAAATTACAAAAATACCCTTGCACCCCAAACTTTCCCAAAACCTCAAAAATTACTTCAATTGTCTCCAAAACCAATTTGGACCCTCCAATTTAACCCAAGTTGGCCAATTTGACCATTTTGACCAAGACCCCCCAAATTGCCTTTAAAGGCCCTATTTCACCAAATTCACCTTAAATTTCCATTAATTTGGTCCTAATTTCAGTCAATTTGAATCCTAAACTAAAATTCATCTTTCATTTGATCAGTCATAACCAAATCCAAGCATAATTGGCCCATTCTTTGAGCTCAATTTTGATCTAAGTCAAACCCCCAATTTTGTCCCTATGACTTAACCCCGGCAAATTAAACCCCATAGCCTACTTAATTTGCCTCAATTTGGGTCCTAAAGTCTTCATAATAGTCCTACACACCAAATTGAACCTTCAATTGGCCTTGGTGAAGGCTCAATTTCATTTAATTTCAACCTAGATCCAAAATCTCCAAATTTGCCCCAAATTGGCTGTCTCCAAATTCCACCAAATTGAATGCCTTAACCCCAAAATTGGCACCCAATTTGTGTTGAAAACTCTTTATAACATTCATATGGACCATTTTCAACAATTAATTTGAACCTCACCAAAATTTAGCTCAATGTAGACCCAAGTCTAGCCCAACATGCCCAAATTTACCAAAATCCCAAAATCCATTAAATTGAGCTTCCAATGGACTCAAATCACTTCAATCCTGCACTAAAAAACTTCATTACAATCATCTACACAATTTTGATCAATGAATTGGGCTCAAAGTCACGGCTAGCCTAACCAAAACNTGAAGACAATATTCCCTAATCTAAATCGAGAGTTTTCTTAGGTGACTTTAGTTATCTAATATGTAATTATTTTTAGGGGCTTGCCCTTATAGGAAAGTTTATGAACCCGTCTTAATATAAACCCTATTTAATTTATTATAGTAAATAAGGGAACTTATCAATCAACAAAAAAAAAATGTTTTTTTGCAGACCTAAATGGATGTCATAAACTCTATAGTTTATTTAATCGAGCCTCACCGGTAAGTAATGTGTCTACCCCTCGGGATAGATGTATTGCTTGCAATGTTAGGCTCTTTTATTTCAACTATTGTTTATATGGGATCAGTTTGATCTCATATTTTCAAAATTAAAAATATTATTTTCAAAATTATACATATATATATATATATTAAATTACATTTTTTTAAAAAGGAATAAGCGACTCATGGACCAGAGTAGGGAGTCTTGTCTTCATACATTTGTAATGTGTCCATGTTCCTTGTGGACTAGATTAACCTTTTTTCGTTGACATGCTTCACTCATTTCTTTCTTGGGTAAGTATGGTAAATTCTTTCGAACTTTAGGTTTGTCTATTCAATAACCTTTGAATAGAGAGATTCAAGAGTTAATTAGGACTTTTACCTTTTTGTGGGGTCGGACCCCCGATAGGTGTGTTATTGAACTAGTTTCACCTGGGAGATGTGTGTTGTAAAGTTGGTTCCGCACTGGGTCCTAAACTATACTTTTCTGCTCGTATCTTTTCTAGTTTAATTTGCGGCTTTGAAAATTAAATCAAATATTTGCGTTCTTTTTCTTTTTAACCTTTCTCATTTAATTAATTAATTTTTCCACTTTTAATTTGTCTTACTAAATCTTAAAGTCTTCTCAAACTAAAATTAAATAAAAATAAGAAATAGTTGCCCAGTCCTTAAAGCGACCCTTGTTAATCTTTAGTGTTCAGTATTAGCCAAATACTAACCCCAGAACATTTTTTTGAGCTACTGCAATGGCGTTCCTGAAGATCACTTTCTCCTGCAACTTGTCGAATAGTCGCGATGCCCGCAATGTCGCCTCCACAATCAAGTTTGGAGCCAGATTCAACAAACTCGATGTCATACTTAGAAAGGCCGCATTTTTTGTCATGAAAGTAACTGCTCCGGAAGTATAGGAGTCGTCTAGTGAGTTTAACTTGACTTGTCCTCAAGATTTCCCTTCATGCAAGAAGGTGAAGATTACTGCTTCCCCAACACTTGTCAAGTCTGTTGTTCGCTCATTTGTCCGCTCAAGAGTTGTTACACCTACTACTATCGAATTCACTGTCACTGTGCCTATCGTGTCGTCTGTCAAAGGAAAAAAAATTATAATTTTTTAAGATACAATTAAAGTATTTACCCCCCTGCCATCGAGTTTTGAAATTGGGTCTAGTTCAAAGTCCATACCATTAACCAAGTCACAGAGAAGAAATCATAGTCAAAGGATTGAGAGGGCTACTAAAGCATCAATTCCAAAAAAGGTATCTGTTGATGAGAATCCTCAACAAGAGGAACTCAGATTGCTTGAGACCTCTCCGCTTCTGTGAGGGAGTAGGTTTCACCAATTAATGGGTACTGATGGGTATGAAAGTATTTATAAAATTGCTGCTACCATTACTTCCTGGTTGTGATAAGGAGAGGGTGAAACCCACTTCTATCACCAAAGTTTGTACAACATTTTAGTGATTGGCTATGAAAGAAGGATATTCAGCTCTTGAGCTACTTAAGAGGGCGGGATGCGTGGTATCCCCCCCAAATGAAAAAAAAAATGAAGGATGTTATATCTGCCTAACAGTCTGAAAAATCAGCTGAAGTTTCATCAGCTCGCATTCTCGTCAGATTTTGGCTAGGAAGCCGAGTTTTTGTGGTCGTCACTACCACCGATTTTGTTACTACTGGTGCTCCAATGTCTGCAGGAAAACGACCAGCCAAGTTACATTTGGGTCCGAGGATACTATCAGTTGTTGCTCATAGAAATGTTCCAGAAAAGGAGAAAGTAAGGAAGTCACTGTTGACCTCACATTTGGTTAAGGTTTAGTTTTCCCTTTTTAGTTGCCTAAGGTCTAACCATATGATTTTCCTATTGACTATTCTTAGAAAACTAAAAAGGAACCCTCACCATTAGAAACTCTAAACTCCTCTTTGCTCAACTTGAAGTTTCCTATACTGGTCCTAACCTCTAGCACTTAGTAGGTGGGGTCAGTATTATGGAGCTCAAAATGAGTTCCCATAGGACTTATTGACCATAGGGTTGACTTTGGGTGTTGGTCTGGAGCTTTTTAACTCACATGCACCCACTTGCACTCATTGTCACTCACTATCTCCTATATTCACTTACAATCCTAAAATCCAAAATTGTTGACTTTCACCCCTTGATCTTTTGGGAGACTCGTGTAGATGGTCCCCTAGAACCACTAGCCCTAGGCTAGGGTTTAGCTAAGACTAGTACATAGAGGACCCAAATGGGGATTCCATTGGTCCATAGCTCACATATGGTGGTTGGTTTCCCAATTCTCCCAAAAATATTCAATTTTACCTTTTGCCTCCAAACCTACCCAAATTACATAAACACCCCCAAATCCTAAACTTGGCCAAAAATCCTAATTTCACCCAAAATACCCAAATTTGTTCAAAAATCATTTCAAACCATTTTAAAATGCCCAAATTACCCAAAACCATATAAAAATTCTAAAATTACCAAAATATCCCCAAATTTCCAAATTACAAAAATACCCTTGCACCCCAAACTTTCCCAAAACCTCAAAAATTACTTCAATTGTCTCCAAAACCAATTTGGACCCTCCAATTTAACCCAAGTTGGCCAATTTGACCATTTTGACCAAGACCCCCCAAATTGCCTTTAAAGGCCCTATTTCACCAAATTCACCTTAAATTTCCATTAATTTGGTCCTAATTTCAGTCAATTTGAATCCTAAACTAAAATTCATCTTTCATTTGATCAGTCATAACCAAATCCAAGCATAATTGGCCCATTCTTTGAGCTCAATTTTGATCTAAGTCAAACCCCCAATTTTGTCCCTATGACTTAACCCCGGCAAATTGAACCCCATAGCCTACTTAATTTGCCTCAATTTGGGACCTAAAGTCTTCATAATAGTCCTACACACCAAATTGAACCTTCAATTGGCCTTGGTGAAGGCTCAATTTCATTTAATTTCAATCTAGATCCAAAATCTCCAAATTTGCCCCAAATTAGCTGTCTCCAAATTCCACCAAATTGAATGCCTTAACCCCAAAATTGGCACCCAATTTGTGTTGAAAACACTTTATAACATTCATATGGACCATTTTCAACAATTAATTTGAATCTCACCCAAATCTAGCCCAACGTAGACCCAAGTTTAGCCCAACATGCCCAAATTTACCAAAATCCCAAAATCCATTAAATTGAGCTTCCAATGGACTCAAATCACTTCAATCCTGCACTAAAAAACTTCATTACAATCATCGACACAATTTTGATCAATGAATTGGGATCAAAGTCACGGCTAGCCTAACCAAAATCCAACTCTTAGCCATTAGAACCCAAATTGGACCCATAAACCAAAATTGACTTATCCATGTTTAAGCCACCAAATTGATGATACCACAACCACTAAGCACACTCTATGGATTAGGTTAAACCCACCTAAACCAGCCAAAATGAGCTATGGAACAATGGTCCCTTGATTTAAGGGATTTCACCCCATGGTTGGCCTAAACTCAAATATCTCCTTCATCATTGCTTACCCTTAGGGGTTAACCATCATTAAGCACCCCCTGACCTCCCTGAATCAAGAAGTGACTGAACCCTCATCAGCAACCTCCTAAACAACCAAAAATAGCCAGCCTTAAAGAGCCCCAAGTGGCCAAAACAAAAAATTGAACCTCCCTGACTTGGCTCACTCCCATTGGCCATTGGAGCTATTCTTCCCTCCACCTCAGCAAGCTTTAGCACCCAACTCCAAGCCCTGAGCTCCACCAAGAAGCCATGGCTTTAAATGGAGCTCTCCATAGCCACAGAGGTAAGTTCTTGTAACCCTAACAAAACTCCGCCAAAATCTCACCATAGCTTCTCCAAACCATCCCAAGTGCAATCCCCTTGCTCTCAACCACTGATGTCCATCCCACAGAGTCAATTTCTTCACTGAAATTTGACCCAAAACCATGACAGATCTATCCTCACCTCCATAGTGAACCAAACTCCAATTAATTGTGCATACACAATAACCATAGTGAAAGAATATGATTCCCCACAAAAGCCCCCTCTCAAAGAGCCTCTAACCTAGATCTAGACCAACACCTGAAATTGAGCTTGATTGAATTCATACCTAGACCATTCACCAAGGCTTGAGACTTCATCCGGAGGTTTGTTGGGAACAATTGAAGCTACCACAACCATCTGACTGAGGCTTCCCTTCTCAGATAAAGGTATTGAACTTCAATCCTAAATCGAGCTTATTTTGACCCTCCATATGTATTTACTAAATTTCTTATCATATAAATTGTATATATGTGTTTGTATTGAGAAGATGAAGCTTTAGGAACAAACCTCATGCAATTTGGTTGAGTATAGGCCAAGATCTTAAGGTTTTAGTATGAATGACTCACGAGTTAGGTCACTTGGGGACGATAACGAAGAGCCGTCCGATCACACGTGTATTCAATGGACGGAGGAGATCAAGCCAAACAGATCTGTGGTGCATAAAACATGGTCTGCATGAAGGCTACATGGCTGGCGGTGTCAAATGATATAGTGATGCGTGGAGCCTTCGGAGCGGAAGAGGTTGAGATGGCGCCACGTGGATAAGTAGAAAAATAGGGATTTTTTGAATTATTTTCTATGCCTAATCTTCAAAAATCCATATCTTTCTCTAGAAAAAGCATAAAAATAAAAGAAAAATACTCTCTTGCTCAGTGAATAGAGGAGAATAATGTGGACAAAAAAATATTTTTTTCTCACTCCCTGATTTTTAATTAATTAAATATCCTCTATGGTATTTTAATTCTCCATGGCTTGAAATTTTGAGAGTTTGTTCCTCATGATAGAGGCTATATCTTCTAATTTTTCCAAGGTCATAGGGCATCTCTATGGTTGTAACCCTAATTTTCAAGCTAAGGTGACTATTTTGGCTTATTTTAATTATATAAATCAAAATATCACTTGAAAAATTATGAGAAGAATTTTAGTAGGTTTCCTGTGGTAAAGAAAATCATAAAAAAAAATTGTGATGCTTTGAATTATTTTGTGAATTTTTATTTTTTTGTATTAATTTGTGAAAATTAAATAAATATAAAAATTTAACAAAATCAACTCCACATTGTTCATAAAAATCATGTCTGCCCACTGTAAAAATATCAAAAATATTTCACTTGGTCTAGGCACTAAAATGGATTTCTTAAGAAAACCTTGCTTTNAAAAAAAATTGTGATGCTTTGAATTATTTTGTGAATTTTTATTTTTTTGTATTAATTTGTGAAAATTAAATAGATATAAAAATTTAACAAAATCAACTCCACATTGTTCATAAAAATCATGTCTACCCACTGTAAAAATATCAAAAATATTTCACTTGGTCTAGGCACTAAAATGGATTTCTTAAGAAAACCTTGCTTTTTGTATAAAAATAATTATATTAAATTAAATATGCTTAGGAAAATTATGATATTTTTTTTTGAATTCCTTGTGATCAGGGGCATTTTGTAAAAATAAAACCCATTTTTTGAAAATATTTCATTTTTAAAATATATTTTGAATTAATAATAATTAAAGTAATCAAAACTTTCAAGAATAGAAAAAAAGATTCAAAATGAGTGAGAATTNACCTTGCTTTTTGTATAAAAATAATTATATTAAATTAAATATGCTTAGGAAAATTATGATATTTTTTTTTGAGTTCCTTGTGATCAGGGGCATTTTATAAAAATAAAACCCATTTTTTTGAAAATATTTCATTTTTAAAATATATTTTGAATTAGTAATAATTAAAGTAATCAAAACTTTCAAGAATAGAAAAAAAGATTCAAAATGAGTGAGAATGTCTCTTGATCACTTAGGATTCATTAAGACTTTTTTCCTAATTTTTTTCTAAGTTAAAAATAAATTATAACGGCTTAAAAATGATTTTTTCATATTTTCTCACTAAAATAATTATATTAAATAAATTAAAAATCATAAAAATACAAAATTTGATTCTCTAAGTTTTTTGAACTCATAAGAGTCTAATAAAAATATAAAAATAATTTTTGTAATTAAAATACTATTTTCTATTTAAATAAATCATGAAAATTGTTCTAAAATTAATTAATAAAAATAGAAATTTGATTCAAAATATCATAAAATATTTTCTAAGTGTTTCTCTAACCTTAAGAAACCTCTAATAATATTTCCCTAAATATAAATTTTATTTTTGGATGATTAAATAAATTAACTTTTGAAAATTCTATTTTCTAAGNCTAAATATAAATTTTATTTTTGGATGATTAAATAAATTAACTTTTGAAAATTCTATTTTCTAAGTTTAAATAGTTATCTAAATTAAATCAAATCTTGAGAGGTCCACATATCCTCCTCTAACATTTTAATTACCTCGTGGATATAACACTTTAAACCCTCAAAGT
This sequence comes from Phalaenopsis hybrid cultivar, assembly GCA_002079205.1. Classification (NCBI taxonomy): domain Eukaryota; kingdom Viridiplantae; phylum Streptophyta; class Magnoliopsida; order Asparagales; family Orchidaceae; genus Phalaenopsis; species Phalaenopsis hybrid cultivar. The sequence goes on along the minus strand of JXCR01128611.1, from coordinate 24,161 downwards.
CATTGGAGTTGTGTTTAAAGAGTTATGAGGCGAAGTGCCTCAAGGGAAAAGTAGTAATTTTAGGACTTTGGTGCCTTAATTAAAATTTAGGGTTAACAGGGGATAAATAGCTAACTTTGATCCTAATAAACGTGTTTGGATGATTGAAATACAATGGTCTAAGAGGCAGAAAACCATTCAACACCCTTGTACAACATCAACTAAAAACATAGTTCTCCTAATCTTGATGATTGAGAAGTCAACTAATATCAAAAGTTTCTTAAGTGAGAGCCTTAAGCTAAAAGGATGATAATTTACTTTCCTTAAGCCCAAAATTGATGATAATGTGATCTTTAAATGAAAATACATGTCACTTAAACTAAAATCTTAACCTTCACCAAATCTCCCATTAGGATTGTTAAGGGCTTGGTAGTGACCTAGGCTCGATATCTAAGCTCAGTTAATTTGATTTAGAAGATAATTGGGTTGATAATCAATTATCTTTAAACACTCCAAGTCCAACTTTACTAGTGGGCACCACAATATTAAATAACTCAAACTTGCCTTAGGGGCATCCACTCACATAACACTTAAATGAAACGTCAATTTATTAATCGAAGATCCTATCCTTGGGATAATTAAATTGTTAAGTTTCACTGAGCAAAGGAGTATTCACACTCTAAACTCGGATGGTTAATTGAACAGTATGATAAGTTCAAAAATGAACTAAAAATAATTCAAGAGATTTTCAAAATAGTTCAGGTTCATATCCCCAGCACTTCAGAATCTTTTGCATGTTTTGAAGGACAAATTGAACTTATCATATTTTTCCCTAAAATCATCTACTAGGATCTTCTGAGATTCAATTAAATCATAACATGGGGTTTGGTTGATAAACATTCATATTCTTATGTAATGTAAATTATCTACGATTGCTAACAAGACTTCACACAGTCTAAATGAAAGTATGGAACTCATTAAGTTGAGTTTAGAAATTTCATTTAGACGAATTGAATCCGATAGAAAATTATGATGATGGAACAAGGGAACTGTAGGATCCTAACCAGTGCCTCTCTAATCAACTTTAACATGCCCCATAACATTTAAAGAACTTTAACCATAGGGCCATATGATTTGACATCATGAACTCACACACTAGAAAACTTAAACTCGTCATGGTAAGGAACTTGGAGCTAGAATGGTGAGCAGCTTGGCCATCTTCAACAACAAAACATGTCTTCCCCAGCTAAACCAATTTTTTTCCTTAGAATTAAACAACCAAACCATAAAACTTTGAGGTAGTTTGCTTATGCAACATAAATCCTCACTCTATCTTTAAGCCTTTGTACAGCTCTGTTGTACAATCTAAGCCCTAACTCGTCTTAGGATTTTAAGGTTGTCATTCGTCACGACCTAAACCCGTCCATCTTCAAGGCTATTTGTGTGATTGTCTCACACGAATGTAAGGCCTAAACAAGTAAAATTTGCAGGATGAAACACTTAAACATTTTCTCTCCAAAATTGAAGCCAAACCATAGGATAGTCCGAGAAGTCACTGAGGTTCTCCTCTGGATCTATGACATCCCCTAGCCTCTCTTCCTTTGGATTCTACAATAAATGTTCCAAATTTGAGTCATCCCCCTTTCACACCTCTTTGCCCGATTTTGTTGAAAAGTCCTAATCCTTTTGACATCTTTGAAGATAATATTTCTTGATTTTTATCGAGAGTTTTATTAGGTGACTTCAGTTATCTAAAATGTAATTAACTATAGGGGCTTGCATTTATAGGAAGGTTGTCCGAACCCATCTTAATATAAACTCTATTTAATTCTTCATATTAAATGGGGGAACTTATCGGCAAATTAATGGTTTCGAAGACCAAATGGATTTCATATATTTCTTAGTTTATTTGATTGAGCCTCATCCTCATGTCTTGTGTTTATCCTTCAGGATAGATACAGGGTTTGGGGTATAGTGCTTTTTCATTTAAACTATGGAAAATATGTGGTCAATTTGATTTCATATTTTCTAAATTACATATACATATGCAAATTAAATGTCCTTTGGAAGCGGGCAACGAGATTTTGATTTCGGCGGTCGACATCTTCCAACGGGCAACTCCTCCAAGCAAAAATAGTGTCGATGGTCACCCAGTGTTGTATTTAGTTTGCATCACAGGGAACATGCATCTCTTCAACACACCAATGCCTTTGTTGAGACACCCCATCTCAAGACATCACCATTGGAGAAGAAGGTATGGGTACCCAAGGTTGTCGTACTAGTACAGTTTGATGAGCCCACAAGGCAACATTGTAGAATGAAGCAAGAGTCCAAAGTATTAGGTGTTGTTGTAGCCGTTGCTATCGAGTTCCATGTAGAGAGAAAGGATGTTCAAGAGAGTCCTCTAGATCTCAAGATAATTTAGGAATGAATGATTTAAGAGAAAGTTGAAAAGCTTAGGGCCGAGATTTCTGAGTTTGCCAAAGAACATGGAGTAACTATAGATGATGAAGATTTTGATTTTAATTATTACCTCAATGATGAGTTTATGGATATTATTATCATCGAGATAAGAGCCTCTACATCTGTGCGTGAAGCCCAGCCATTTATGGAAGGGAACACCACCAATGATTTGAGTAGGTATATTTTGATAAGAGACGAGCAGATATGCCAAATGGAGAAAAAGATGGATGAAATTTATGCTTTCATGACCACCATGGCTACAATGCATGGACAATCACAATCGCAGCAAATGGCTTTGCTAGAGGGTAATCAATATCAGATTATACACATTCCCAAAGAAAGGTGAGAAGTTGTATTCACCAACAAAGATGATCAACAAAAGAAAGACCATAGTATAATACCAGAGAAAGATATCAAGCAGATGGTTGAAAAACAAGTTTGGGAGGCCTTAGCCACGTCTAGGGGTGGTGCATCATTTTCATAGGATAGACCTTACCTAGAGGAGTTTGATGCCATGCCCTACCCTAAGGGTTTTGAGTCATAAAACATTAAGATGTTCGACTGGACTGAAAATCACTGCTAGCATATAGCCCATTTCTAAGCCAGTTGTTGCAATGCCGGAGGTAGTAAAGCCTTGAATTTCCATCAGTTTGTTAACAACTTGACAGGGATAAGATTTGAATGGTATGCCGAGTTGCCCAACAGATCAGTGAAGACATTTGCCAAGTGGGAGCACTTGTTCATGAAGAGATTTACTAGAGAACAACATCATGTTGCTATTGGAGATCTTGTAGCGGAAAGGAAAGAGCCTAATGAGACTTTGGTGGATTATATCTTGAGGGAGAGAAAGCTAACCATGAAATGTGAGCCTCAGCTACAAGAGCAACAAGTGATTGAAACTCTACTCAAAAGCATTCATGAGCTGGTAGATTTCATGCTAAAGGGACCAGCCATTAAGTACTTCGAGAAACTGCTAAGCAAGTTCAGTAGTTTACAAGAAGAAGTTAAGCACATGGAGTCCCAATAAAAGGCTGAGAGGCTTAGACCAGCCAGAGTATTCAAGATGAAGTCTGGAATAGTAGCGACTATGGATAAAGAGAAGTATCCAATGAGGATTTAGGTCGATCATTCTCATCAGAGTTCCCAATAGTTATCACAACATATTTAGCCTCAGCAGCAGCAGCAGACACAATAGTATGGNAGTATTCAAGATGAAGTCTGGAATAGTAGCGACTATGGATAAAGAGAAGTATCCAATGAGGATTTAGGTCGAGCATTCTCATCAGAGTTCCCAATAGTTATCACAACATATTTAGCCTCAGCAGCAGCAACAGACACAATAGTATGACCAGTCTAGCCAGTAGCCATACCAAAGAGGCTAGTATCTGGTAGATGGTAGACAGGGTCTAACTTTTTCAGATCGGNCTAGCCAGTAGCCATACCAAAGAGGCTAGTATCTGGTAGATGGTAGACAGGGTCTAACTTTTTCAGATCGGATAAATAAAGTGTATTCTTTCAAAGAAGAAGCTGTGCCAAAGATCTTCAGAAATTTAATGAAGAAACCCCAGTTCAGCTTACCAGAGCCAAAGAAGCCAAGAGGAAGTTGATAAGAATGATCATCTAAATTTTTGCCCCTATCAAAAGATGTTGGGATACACAATAGAGGGATGTTTCAATTTCAAGGATTGGCTCGAGAGGAATCTAAAAGAAGGAAATATAACAATCCTGAAAGAATATTTAAAAGAATTTAAAAGAGGTTCTTAAAATATGATTTCGACCGACCCAATCACTCCGATAGATCCGTATTCAGAAGAATATGGATGGAGCACAATTTGGAGCAAATCATCCAAGAAGATACTGGATCAACTTCAGACCACTTCAGCACAGGCAGTCATCCAGAGTCTACAGCTTGCCCAACCTCAGTTAGATATTTTACCAGAGAAATCAATGTAACCGGAGAAGAAGAAGAATGTCATCATGAAGGTCGATAGCGCCAGAGACATGATAAGTGCTTCATCTGTTAGATTGGTTATCTCGGATTCGGGGAGAAAATCATTGATCCCCTTACCATGTATGATTATCTCTTTGCCCCACAGAGGTCTTTTGAATATAATGTTTATGATTTCAGCAATTTTCTAACTGTCTTTAATGATAACGAACCTAACTTTGGCCAATTTAACTCTGATCTCGATTCACAAACAAATCCTTAAATTGCATTTAAGCCTGATGAACATGCCAATAAGAATGAATAAGATATCAACAACACCAATTATGCTAGCGCTGGGAGTGAGGAACCAGTCCTCGAGTATGACGATACACCGCTTGCCATCAATTTAGATTTCTTGAATATTGAAGAAGCACCAGAATTTTTGCCTTCAACATCGCAAGAAGAAGAAGATGAGATGAGAAGTAGGAAGGTATTACCCCCGAGAACAACTCTAATGGATAAATGAAAACAAATTGTCTCTTGAGAAGAGGCACCTCCACCTTTGCAAGTGGAAACGACATATAACCAAGTAAGGATTGAAGGATTGTATAAAGTGGATTATAACGTACTAGCTCATCTCAGAAGATTTTTGGTCAATTTAAGCATCTACGACACTTTGATCTTATCAAAAGAGATGAGAGAGTCTCTGGTTAGTGTTTTACTTGATCCAAAGATTTGCTTAG
>JXCR01128610.1:379253-415021 GCA_002079205.1 Phalaenopsis hybrid cultivar | reverse complement strand
CCACGCGGCAATCTTCTTCCCCCAGCGATCGCGGCTCGCCTCCTCGAGTTCCTCTCAACCGAGCGGCCCTCCAACTATGAAGTTTCACCTGGCCGACGCTTCTCTTCCTCGAGGTTGAACTCTCTCCTCTTTATGGTGTCGTTTCATTTCTTTTTTATGATTCGTTGGCTAGGGTGGCTGGTAGATTGCTTTTTCTCCTCTTCTCTGTCTATAAAATAACTTCCTAACTACTGTTGGTGGTTGCTGAAAATTTTGAGAGAGTTCTTGAGGAATTTTAGGGAGATTCGGATGCTTTTCTACCTCTATTCCTCATTCGATTAGGGTGATTTCTTTTCTGTTTTCCTTGTTGGAGAGGAAGCTGGAAATCGTGAGAAATTTTCGTGGGTTGCTATTGGAGTGATTTTCTCAAGCCTACTTTACTCTCTCTTTGCTTTAGGTACAAAAAGAAAAGGTATTCTTCTCCTCACCTCTATTTTACACTATTTCGGATGGCATCTAAAGGCATCTCCATTTTCTTATAAAAAGTATTTGGAAGTGAAGCTTAGGCTTATTTTGAAATTTAAGCATGAATACTCACTAGAAATGGTGAAAATAAAGCATGTGTGGGTTGTCTTTGTTCTTCCTGCTTGAGATATTTGGAAGTATCGTAATGATGGTTTTGAGATGAGATTTGCCGCTCTCGGAATGCATGTTAGAATGGGTTATCAAACTCCTTTATTACTCATGTTCAAAAATGAATGATTGGCTCAAGCTTATCTATTTCATGCTACCTATCACTGTTTGAAACATATGTTGGAAATTTTCTCTATTTTGCCGCTGCCTTGGTTTCGGTTTTGGTTATGCTGGATTAAATGTTAGCTGGGAAATTTTCTATGTTTTAGCACATTTTTTGAGGGCTCGGTCTTGGCCTCATGATATCTGGAAATTGCATTTTACTTAACTTATTTGGTGTGTTCTGTTTGGCTCTTTTGGGACTGAACTCATGCTGAAATTCTTTTTTATGAAGCACCTGTTGGCACAATATCTTGAAATGTGAGGTTTTAAGGAAAAAATATTTTTTTAAGTTGTTTTAACCCATTTGATTGGGAACGGTTTTTTGTCTCTTTGAAGTTGGATCCTTATTGGAAAACCTTCTCTGCTTTTAGCCTATTTGGAAGGCTCGGTCTTGGCTTCATAATGGCTGAAAATGACATTTCATTTAAATCACTAATTGGGTTCAGCTTTAACTCTTTTTAAGATGAATTCTTGCAAGAGATATTTGCATTTGTTTTGCTCATATGTTGGGCTCAGTTTACCCATGTGTTGGGTTCATTTTGGGGTTCTTTTGAATCAAATTATAAATGAATCTTTTTTTTTGTCTTGTTTTCCTCATATGGTTGGGCTCGGTTTGACCCCTTTTGATATCATGTCTTGGCTAAAATCTTTGCTGTTTTAGCCCTTTGATGGGCCCGGTTTTGTTCATATGTTGGAAATCTTTTTTTATGAGCTGGAAAAATGTATTTGGAGCTCATTTATTGCTTCTCTTGCTGCCCCTTGATAAAATACATGCTGAAAATTATGTTTATGAGCTGGAAAAATGTATTTAGAGCTCATTCATTGCTTTTCTTGCTGCCCCTTGATAAAATACATGCTGGAAACTATGTTTATGAGCTGAAAAAAATATGTTTGGGGTTCATATCTTGTTTATCTTCCTACCCTTTGTTCGAATGCATGATTGAAATGAAATTATCAAAGTTTCTATTGTTGATATTCATGTTTACAATAAATGTTGGAAAGATGTGCTCTGCTTGCCCTCCCTTTGGTAGGCTCGATTTACCCATGTATTGGGCTTGATTTAGCTTAAATTATGATCTGTTTTTCAACTCTTATATTTGGCTCGGATTTAGCTTTCTTTCCACTTCCCCTGGATGTGGCTCTTTCCATTTAGTTCTTTTATGATTAAAGATGTTTGGTTTTGGGATTGATTTTTCTTCCTTATTGCCCCTGGCCACAAATCTTAATGTAGTGAATTTTCACATTTGCTGTGAAGGTCGGTTCATTGATTGGGTGAGCCGTACTTGGAGCACTTTCTAGTGATATGTTTAGGAAACATTTTTAAAGTTTTATTCGCCACATTCCAAAGCTTTATTCGTGAAGGTTTAAATTATATTTTGAGGCTTTTAAAACTACTTTTTGAGATTGATTCAGTCATTTTTTTAACAAGTTTTAAACGCTTTTAAGTCGGCGCACTTACGATTTTACTCTAGACTTTATTGATTTGACTTTGTTTTAAAAGTAGATCGGCCTCTTTTTCGTTTGTTTTATTTTTTTTTAACAGTCAAGTTAAAAATAAGAATTTCCGATTTAATTATCTTCAGAAATAATTCATGGTCTTAAGAAAAATATGAGGGAAAGAGAAAGGAAGAGAAGATTAAAAATGAAATTTGGTTCTTTGAGATGATAAAATCTAAAGAGGAGATAAGATAACAAATCATTCACCGTTCCGTTTACATAAGAAAGATGAAATCGTAAATTGGAAGAATATTTGGGGGTTGGAAGAAAGCTAGAGTTTAAATAACAATTAGGGACATGGATTGAAGGATCAGTAGACCTGCACTTAGGTCCCTTAAGCTTTGAATTAACTTAAACTCAATTGCTTTAATTAGGATTGAATCACATTTCACACCCCTTTTGCCAAAATTATAGGTTTATCCCTAGGTTTTAAGAGTCTGATAGGGAGTTAAGTTTGATCTAAAGATGTTCGAGGATTAGTTGAATGACACTTAATTGAAGTTAGACACTTTATAACACTTCATGCTCAAATTAAAGTGTAGGCTTCCTAGGTCTTAGGAGCACACCTTGAGAGAGTTCATCCTCCTAATTTTCAAATGAACCTGAGAAGTCAAACATCTGACCCTAGTTCATGAGTTAATTAGGGGACTAGACACGATGGTGCACTAGATTGTGATTCATGACTGATTTAATTAAATCAAATAGTGAAATTCTTGCCTTAACTTGACCAAAACTGAAACCCAATACTCCAGGATTTAAACTGAGTATTACACTCAGATCCTCCTAGCGATTGGGGGCATTCCCAATATCATATATCAAAATAATTGTGCAGTAAAGAAAGAATTTTCAATTATCATATATTTAAATTGAGGATCAACATTAAGTTAAGATATTAAATGTAAAGAGCCTTAATGTATGCTTCCTATGGATAAAATAATTCTAATTGGCCAGAAATTTACTTAAAAAAGTATAGAATCAAAAGAAAAAGTGTTTAGAAGGTAATGAACTTAAAATTAAAATAAAAAACAAAATTATATGACATTTAATTTTATCTACAAGATGTCCACAATTATTATTCCATATAATTAGACAATAAAAGATACTCATGCGCGATAGAAAGTATTTCAAATACATTATGAAGAAGAATAAATATAAAGATGAAGATATGATTATTTGAGTTACGGCTAAATAGTTTTAGCAAAGAAACAACTTAAAGTTTTGTGTGAAAGGAGATATTATGGATGCTTAAAGGTAATTTTTATAAAGCTATAATTAGACCAATGATATTGTATAGATTCAAATATTAGGTTGTTAAAAGTCATTAATATCTGAAGTGAGTGTAGCATAAATGAGAAAAATAAGGTTATGTAGCACATAAGTAAACAATAACATAAATATAAGTGGCGAAACCATAAAAGAAAATTTAAAAAATTATTAAAATAAAAAAAGAATATGACATAGCATCTACTAATGATATGTGATTGAATAAATATAAGTGATTTAGCCTTTGAGTAATGAAAGATAAAAAATGTGTATTAAAATATTGGATAAAATTAGTGTCAAAGAACAAGGAAGAATAAGGAGTAGACTTAAGAAAAATTAAAATTTATAATGAATGAAAAAATAGGTTTAATAAGGAGTATACCTAAAAAATGTGTTTACATTCATAAAAGTATTGAAAATAATTCAAGAATAATAGGTTTAATAGATCAATTAGTATTCAACAAGAATGAATGAAATTTTAAAATTTATAATGTGTATCTTAAATAGTTTGGATAAGATTAATGATGATGAAGATGCTTCTAGCATGTACACAGTATTCCACTAATATTTACATTTAATAAACCTTTTTGGCTATTCAAATACATAACTATAAATATTTATTATGCTGCTAGAACCATTCCACCTTTTAGGTTGTGGTTTATATTCACTCCTGTTACAGGTAAACATGATCACACAATTGAACATTTCTCTATGTTCCGCTTCCAAAAGCTACTCTTTTAAGAACTCTATGCTTGTGCATTTGCCAACACATGCCTCCATAATTCTAGAGAACAATAAAATTTTCAGCAATTTGATCCATCAAAATTTATAAACAACATGTTCATCTATTCCTTTGCTACATTTAATCTTTGTTCTTTGTTGTAGATGTTATATTTCTTTAACCAACTAGACATTTATGATGTTTGATGTCAAGTCCTGTCAATTTCCAAATTTGGTTGGAGACTAGGAGCCTTATGGCAAGTGTATTAGATTTGAAATAGGCTATCAGTCCTTGTCCTAAGACAGTTAACCAAAAAAGTAGAACCTATCTTTGTTGATTAAAGTACAATCTCTTCATGATACACTATGAAATTTTTAATATGAGGTTTTTGTTTCATGATTGTCCCATATAGATATGAAACTGTGTGATTTGTAAATTTATTTTAATTGGCCCAAAACTATTTCAAGGAATTGAAATAGAGAATTTGGAATCGACCCAACTCATGTATTTTTAGTTTGAGTCTGACGCAACTTGATTGAACTTGACTCAATAACTATCCTACCAGAATGCATGGAAGGCAATGACAATAGTTGCAACAATAAGTTTGATCTCCCGCATGCTTGAATTATTTAAAATTTTTAGTAGAATCGAGTTTCAATATAAGAATGAGAAAATGTAATCTGAGAAAACTGTTTATAATTTGCTCAAACCAAGAGTTCAAAGCAAGAACGCATCATCTATTTTTCAAATGTTACCTGACAAACAGTTAAGACTTCAGGGAATTGAATAAGTCGCTTTTTTTTTTCTGCACTACAAGCCACTTCAAACTTAAGGACCAAAAGCAATTAAACTTTATGGCCTAGATTACAGATGCTAAACTTACCCAAATCCAATTTTGAGAAGTATCCACAACTTTAGTAGTTAGCAGTATTCATGGCCGCCAAGCAATGGCAAGGAAAAAAAATGGTATCGGTTCGTTTGAGACAACATTCTAACAGCTTTGCTTTTCGGACCACTATTGCACTTCAGTTTGACTGTTACTTGCTGTTTTTAAAAGTTAATGTAATGGGAAGCTAGCTGTTTTTAACAATCAAATCTGATAGTATGTGGTAACCGTAAGAAAGCTAGTGTCCAATATAAATATTTATAATACTCAATAATTTAAAAAAAAAATGTTTTCCCCTTGGCAATTTTACAACCGTTTTTTTACAAAAAAAACTGCAATTGTCCCAAACTGACCATTAAATTTTAAGACAACAAATTACGACTAAGAAATCCATGTGCAAAGCTGAAAATTCGAGCAACTTTATAAGCATCCAAGTAAAGAGAAAACGTAAAAGATACATATTAAAAAACCGAAAGAGACTTAAAATGAGGATTGCCTACGCTTATCCTACGATATTTTGTTTCTTAACATCTTCAAGTTGCTAGAAGCCAACTGCTCAATGCAGTCATTCGAAATATATAACTGAACATTGAAAAAATGAAAAAAAAAATTGAAAACTGTTGAAAAATAGTTAAAGATAGAGAAATAGCAGTTAAATGTTACTCACAAGACCACAGGAGCAACCGTCAAAAATTTTCTGTTATCAGTAAGTTGCTTTCCATTGTCTACTTGTTCCCACCAAGTCAGTCTGTTGTAGATACCCTGGTCTTCAGCAAAGGGAGTTCCCTTCTTCCAATGGAAGAAGTGGTACGTCACCTGGAAGAGAAAAATCTCAGATTTCTTGGGTATGATTTAGTACAATTATTTTGTGATTTATACACTCGTGGCCATCAGCTTAAACCAGAGAAGGAAAGAACCCTACACTTCAAAGCATAACAAGTCAAACATAATCAAACAAAAGTCTATTTGTGTTTTAACTTGTTTAAAATGATACATTGAAGCTTAGTTGAATATGAGTTGGCAATGAACAATGAAAGTTTTTGAAAGAATTTCCTAGTGTAACAGCATTTTCTCTACTTTTACATCTCCATAATTGTTGACAGCCCGAGGCATCAATCATGCTAATATGCCCTGACACCTTAAACATGCTTATGAATCAAAACTTAACCAAAAAGTGCAAATAAGTCTTTAAATAATTTACAACTCAATCTTTAAGAAAATTGTAAAGAATATCCCCACCAAGTTATGGTAATAAGAAAATCTCTATAGTTTTTAATATTCTGCCTCTCCATTATCTTATGGAACCAGAAATTAGCATTGCATAATGATAAAAGTCAATCCTTGATCGTTCTCTAACTTCTCCTATCTAATTCCTAATTTCCTTCCACCAGCGTACCACTTCACAATCCAACAAAAAACAAGCCACGTGAAAACAGACTAACGGGTCCAACAGCCAAATGCCAAAAAAACAATTTAGCCACTACCACCACAAAATGGATCTCATCCATCCATCTCAACCCATCAGCTCAATCTCAATCTTACATTTAAAACAAACACAACAACTGCAATTGAATACCTCAGATTCCCTTTGTATAGAGCCACAACACTGCTGGATTTATAAAATAATAAGAAATGGTTCATCCATGCTCTTTATAGCTATCTCTTCTACCATACTCTATAACTCTTTCGCATTAGCCAGTTATCACAGTATCAAAGCAGCGCGCCCAAGAGCATTAATACACTTCTTCTCAGTTGGTAGTCCCACCAAAATAATAGCCACATTTACCTCCCTTGCCACCATGGATGCATTCACAACCTCAACAAACAACAACGAAGTCCTCTCTCTCCCAATGGGAAATATTCTCATTAATCTAAAAGCTAAAATCTTTGACGTCCAGCATGAAAATGTCATCAATACCTTACTAAACCCAGAAAATTACCTCACATAACATTCTCACATTCTAAAAATCTTTAGAGCCAATAGATTCAAAGTATATCTTACAGCTCCAAAGTTTGTCCTGTACGACAACTCTAGCATTCAAACAAAGTCATTCTTCCCAGTACTCAACAACAAGCCTGGATGCTTATTAATTAGAGCACAGCTACTACACTAATTTCCACCATAATACCCACTTTCTACGCCTTCCTTAATCTTGATTTTGGACTACAATCCACAAATCACTTCCATGTTATGCAACATCACAGCTCAAAAAAGAAATTTGTCATACACCATAAATAATCAGTCCATAACAAAATATCTCTGTGACATTATGTTTGGGGGAAGCCGCAGTTGTTTGAAGAATCAGCTATGAAAACCGTTATTAGGAGTGAAAACTGATTTCGCGAGCAGTGGGGCAGAGCTCAAGGCGTCAATGCGTCGGGTTGTGGGAGATTAAGCGCGCCTTAGGTGCTGCTCGAACAGAGAAGCTGACGCCTGTGCACCTGCTCTGGGCGCATATGCACCCACAGAAGTGCTTAGGCGCCAATTAAGACACATGCTTCCCAAGAGCTTAACACATAGGAACCAAGTTCACGCACCTATGCGCCAGGAGCGGTTGATGTCGGGAATTAATTTTTAATTCCGATTTCGAGCGCCTTAAGGTAGAGCTTGATATATCTTCTATTGATATTCTTCAACCAGCATCCCGATGAAGGTGAGGAGTGTCGAAGGTGGATTTGGAGTGATTTTTGCGTCGAATCAGAGAGGGAAGATTTTGGAGCTAGTCTTGTAATTTTTCTTTGTGTGTGGAGAGAAAAGTTGTGTGAGTTTTTTGTAAAACCTTTTGAAATTCATAGTTAAAATTTCTAGTGACGAGGCTCCATGATTTTTTTCCCATTCTGGGGTTTTCCACGTAAATTCACGTGTGTTTTTCTGGTTACTTTGATTGTGCTTCTATTTTAATTTTTGTCTATTTTTTTATTAAATTGGTGTGATCTCATTATTTCGTGGTGTGATTTAGTTTCTAATTGATTCTAAGCCCCGATAAAGTTAGGAATTATTTGTTGTGTGATTCCTATCGGCTGCTGCAAAAGAAGTTGTTCAAAAAGTTACGGTAACTACTATTAATTTTTTTAATTTCGAAAAAATCAGATCACAGTTTCCCAAACAGATTAGGTTGAGAAAAACAACTTTCTTCCATAAAAATTTCTAGAAAACAACAAGGAAGTTGTTTCCCAAATAGAATTGTGGTGTCAGTCTGAAAAAATAAAGTAGCTAGAAAGCTGTCCAAAATGGACCCTAAATCAAAAGTTAATTTCATATCAATAGTCAGATAACTCTTGATTAAAAGGACATCAAGCTTTATAACTTGAATTGAGTTTTAATCTATCATGCTTCAAAACAACTATCTACACAAATTCCCATTTATTAAGCCTTCATGACCTTTACTATGTACTATGCAAGGAGGAGACTAACTTGCCCAATGAAGCAGCCTGTGAGCTTTAATCCACTCAGGTGGCCAATCCTTTGTAAGTCTCATAGCAAATCATGAAAGAGACAATAATAGGTCATTCACATCTTGCTTAACCCAAGGTTGGGCGACTCCAAGCTCCTTCAAGTCCGCCAAACTCTTGTGGGAAGGCCAAACCACCTAATTGCACCTTCAACATCAGATCTGCGACAAACTAGGAGTCTAAGACATTATACCATCAAGAGCTAGCATCACAAAATTATGAGCTGTAACAATCCCATATCCTCTCATGTTTTCTTCATAAGAGCACCGATTATAGCAAAAAATTGGTATATGAAATCAAGTGCCACCATTTACTTCATCTTTATTTTCACATGGTTGATCAACCCACAAACCTAGCACGAAACTCAACAAGTGGCACTTGAAAAATGTCACTCTCTACCAATCTCAAGCATTGACCAAGGCATCCTCTCAACTCCCCACTAAAAGCTTTTCTTACGATAATTTTTTCATGTTCATAATCTTTCTTACAAACTCCCTCCTCTATTGGCACACCATTGAAAGCTCATGCTCTATTTCCTTTGATGCCTATGGTTATCAAATTAAAAACAAATATAAGTCAAAATATTCTGACAAGACCCTGCCATTATGACATCGATAGTTCATTCCTCTCCATAGTCATCTCCACTGCCCACTAATGTTGTCGTGCTCTCCACCGCAGCCTTCATAATTGCATGGCTCAGTAGACTTGGCAATCAACATTTTAATATATTATCTACATCAACAAAATATGACACTATTGAATATATTTTCTCTTCAATTCCTCCATGCAACCCTTGTCATTTAGCTAAAGCCATAGATGCTTCATTATAGAAGCTATTTCACAAAGTACTCATCATTTTGTCCTTGTACTCTCTGATATATAAGATCATTCTCTGATTATTATCTCCAAAAGATATAATTATGTGTTATTTATAGATGGCTTCTCTTGCTTTCGCTAGGTAAATCCAATGAAATATAAATCATAAACAAACTGCAAATACATTTACTTCAAAATCTTATAGAATGATGATTCCCCGCCCACTTTTAAATGCTCCACTTAGATATCGGTAATGAGTACACCGGTAAACTAGTGGGAGACACTACAGCAGATATTTCACACCATACTCAACCCAAGGTTGGACCCCTCTTATAACCTTCAAGCAAGGTCGCTATACCAAGACATTTCCCCACGAGAAGGCCAACCACCCAATCGTTTCTTGAGCGCAAATATGTGGCAAACAGGGACATTCTATAATATAGTATTGACATCACACAAATATGAACTAAAAAATTCCACATCCTCTCGTACCCTCTTCACGGGAATACCTATAAATGGTAAGTGACCAGTACCTAGTCTCGACAACTATCTCTCACCGCACCTCTGACTTGACATAGTTGGTCAACTAGCAAAACTATCAAGGGAACTCGAAATTGATGCTTAGAAATGGTATCACTCTCTCCATTCTGAATGTCAATCAAGGCATCTTCAGGAATCCCCACTATAGGCTCCGCTTACAGCATATTTCTTTATGTTCCTAATCTTTTCTACAGTCTCTTCTCTATATATAGCCTCAATAATGACAACTCATGCTCCATATCGTTTGATGACAATGGTTTGTACTCATTTCATGGGACCCCACCGTCACGACTTATACACATTTCAATCCTCTCCAGCATCATGCCCACTGCCTAGCAATGTTGCCCTACTCTCCATCGTAATCTTCATAATTACAAGGGTCGGCAAACTTGGCTATATTTTTTACATTATATACTTCAACAAAGAATAATCCTATCATATGTATTTCCTCTTTAGTTCCTACACGCAACCTCGGTTACTTTCCTAAAAGACTATGAAAATTCTTTATAACTACTACTTCATATAGTACCCATCCTTTTGAATTGTACACTCTAATGTATAGGATTCCTCCCCGAAGTATATCTAATGAAAAATAAATCATTAACAATCTTCAAATTCATCCAATTTAAAATCATGATTGAACAATACTACTAAACCCAACTATAAACACTTCACTAAACAAGGCATCTTCCACCAGTATAATTTTCCATACTCTTGAACAAAATAGGAGTTGTTGAATGGAACACCATAAATTAATTACACTCATACACTTCTTCAAGCGTACCTCACACCTACCATTTGACTGCAATCTACAAAATCAATCTTTTACCATCTCCCACAACAAAAAAACCCATCCTCACCTCAAGTGTTATACAATAAATCATCCTTATACCAACATCTCAAAATTGTTTGGTGACAATGAACCAATGGCTACAACCATATTTGATGCACGGACTTGCACTTTGGTCCGCCAGTTGCATATTTCTTAGCTACGCTTACTCCCACAAAGATAACAAATGCAATAACCCTTCTCATAACAAAATATTTACCTGCTATCACATCACCTTTCATAAGAAAACCTCTCCCTAAAATCCCCCTACCTCGAAAAATTCACCACAACCAACACATCTCCTTCTTAATCATCACTCGCCCTTATTCTAAGCTTAGTTCTAAGTTTAGGCATAAAGGCTCCCTCGTCACTTCACAATTCCATAGATATTGCATCGCACACTCTAGCATATCCATGTCTTTGCCTTCCTATCTCAAGCATCTAACCTAAACTTTCAAATCCAAGCAAAGCAATCAACACACAACATTCATTTCTAGGAACCCATAGGCCATCACATGATAACTTGCCTAAAAGCTGACCATCTAAATTTGAAACACATCCTCAACTTGAATCACACTTCCCATTCCCATTCGACTTATTTCTCTATTGTTCTCAATAACGCCGAATGATGGAAAGCTATGTTTTAAGAATTTTAGATGCTTCAATCCAAGGAAATTTGGATGCTAGCCCCCTCTAACCACAAGATTTTGGGTTACAAATGGACATATAAAACTAAACTCAATTAGGATAGATCTATAGCAAGAAACAAAGCCATATTGGTAACTCGAAGCTACAAGTAGGAATGCGACATGAGACATTTTGTTCAATCATGCCAAAATGTCTGCCATTCAAATCCTTCCCATTGTAGTTCTCCACGTTACTAGCCCTGACCAAACACGATGTCTCCAATGCTTTCTTGGATGCCAGAATCATTGAAGCAGCCTGCATGGAACAATCATAAGGCTTCCACGACTGAAAAAATTCGCATCATCTGTGTCATCTCCAAAAAGGAACATACAACCTCAAAGAAGAACCACAGCATTGGTCTAATATATTGTCCTACCAACTGTATTGCCTCAATTTTACTCTTCCTCTAGACTTACATTGCCACAATTTCCTCATGTACATTCTGATATAGGTGTATGGCATACTCCTCACAAGTATTAATCCAACCAACATCTCCAGATAGCTTCATAATCATAACTAATGATTCCAAATGCACAAATGCAGCCTCATATCAAGCTTTTTGAGTATCTAAGCACAATAAACCCCATCAGCCTTCATCTATATCAGACCAAATATGTTCTTGATCTAATGTAATGCTTAGGCACAAGCAAATATAGGGCATCAAAGACCTATTTTCTAGAAAACCAACACTCAATGAGAGCCTAGATTCAGAATTTGCCAACAGTGAATTCTTTAGGTGCACGTAAGCTCACTTCAGTACCTTACTATCATGAGACCGGAAGATATCTCCTTGGTTGTGAACAGATGAGTGCATCAATACATGCACAATAGAAACTTAAATGCTAACTCTGATATATAATAAGCATAATTTGATGTAAACTCCCTATTCAGCAAAGAAACCTTCACCTATGGTTTTATCTGATTTGTAATGTATACAAGACAGCATTGATAGAAGAACAACAATTGGTTATTGTGTGTTTCTAAACGATAGGGTCATTTCATGAGGCACTGAAATGAGTCATCAGGGAACAATGCCCACTCATTTATTGAAGCGGATTTCATGCCCTCGCATTGTCAATGTTATCTGGTTACACCACCTACAATAAGAATTCAGCATCTCCCCATCTCAAGAAACGCCCTTATATTGCAACAATATCTTATATTTAGTGGTCGTCAATAATCCAAACTTTAATGCTCACACTAAGCACATTAAAATTGATTATCATTTTATTGGGGATTCTATCAATACTAACCAAATCTCAATCTATCATGGTACATATAAGTATCAACTAACAAACATCTTCATCAAAGTATTATCAATCTCACCCGTTTATCTACCATGACGCATACTAACGATCCAATTTGGATTCTCAAGACAGGGTGAAGGAAGTAAGAGGCAAAAGATGCCAACAACAAAAAGCTAAAAGACAATTCAAACATTATCACAACAAAAGATCGGTTTAAACTTTCATGTGCTTTCCAGGATTAAAAAAGCCAACATATTGCTTCATCCACTTGACGGATTCCCTGCCGCAAAGAAAATTTTACAATGATCTATTTAAAATCACCCAGACCCGCTGACACTTGAGCCCTAGATCCTCCCCCCTCAAAAACCAAATCAAATGAAGCATATATATGCAGCCAAATGCATGAACTTAATTTAAAAAACTTTTCAAAGGATAGCTCAAACAACACAATTCCAGATAAGAATTGACAACATGGCGAAAAAAACGGCAAAAGAGGGTAACATACAATCATGCTCCACAGAAAATACAAATGAAAAGCATAATCAAAACGTATGCGATAGAGATTATAGGGCAGTGCGTACGGCGAAGTGAGAAAGGTTAACGATTGTCCACGCCATGCCAGGCGTGCAGCCGAAGACGGAGAGGACAACGAGCCAGAAGAAGAAGATGATGAGGATGTAGGTAGTCCACACTCCCGGATACATGAACCACTCCGTGTTCTTGTTCAGATCCGGCGGTGGTACCGTCTGCGAGTAGAGTTTCGCCATCTAATCGCAGTTCGATTCCCGACCAACCGCTTATACCTAATGAAAATAGATGGAAAAAAGAAGAAAAAATGGACTCTCTCTCTCTCTCTCTCTCTCTCTCTAACTTGTCTGAAGATACAAGGTGAAGCTGGGTTCTTATAGTAATGGCGATTAGCCGATCGGAGGAGAATTTCTAAGAGAGAGAGCGCGGGTGGACTGTGGAGGAGGCCGTGGATGGCGGTGTTAAGATAAAACAAGGGTCAACTGCTTACTTTGACCTTTTCTTTAGAACTGGAAGCCATCGTAAATGCATAAGAAAATGAAAGTTTTTCTGGTAGATACGTAAATGCATAAGAATTGGGTGTTATGTATGTAAATATGTACTTATAAAAAGATTATAATTTATAAATTGGTTATTAAAATTAGGCACTTCTTGTCAATTAAAAATAAGATAAAATTATCACACCTTAATCAATATATTTAAACAAATGATTTATATGATGATAACATGAACTAGTAAAAGTATAGAATTTAAAATATTTGACATTTATAACGAGAAAAATAAATAAAAATTTGGTTTTGAAAATTAAAAATAAAAATAAAATTTATTTTAAAATGAGTGTAATAAAAAGGTTGATTGATTAATTAAAAATTACATGAATCTAAAATTAAATTTAAGATTTTAAAAACAATTTTTGTCAAAATTAAATGAAAATATTTAGTTCTATACCTTTTTTTTATGTTGAACTAGTAAAGTCTTGCATGAAATTTTTTATAATATTTACAATTTTTTTGTAATTAATAATAGATATCTATATTTGAAATCTAAAAAAATATATATTATTTATATAATTTGCTATTAATAGACTCATTCTCAATTCTCATTTTTCATATTATCGTAGTACCATTTACCAATTGTGCATTACCTCAAACCTCTTTTAAATGAAGTAAAACAATAAAAATATTATTTCTTGGAGAGAAGGAAAGGGTTAGTTTATTATTTATATAATCATATAATATATAAAATATTAATTATATTAAAATATTCAGACATGGATTAAGAAATGAAGTTTTGTGATAAAATGAGAGCAAAATAAATAAAATTAAGAGGGTTGATCAAATTCTTTTATATTTATGACCAAATAGGCATCCATTATAAGAGCTTAGTGTCACCTCCAAAAAGAACCCTTAAGAGAGGTGGGCAGCCCAAGACTTAAATACTGATTTTCGGCCCTAAACCTATTTGATATGGGACTATTTGTCCGTGACATTCTCCTTCACCCAATCACGTGACGCTCTCGTCACGGATCAGCTCCACCGAGGGTCCCACTGGACCATGGAGAGTCCACACACCTGACAGGCAGTAATTTGCTCTGATGTCACTTGTCACCTCCCAAAAGAGCCTTTAAGAGAGGTGGGCAGCCCAGGACTTAAATACTGTTTTTCGGCCCTACACCTAGCCGATGTGAGACTATTTGTCCGTGACATTAGGCATGCATTGGTTGCAAATATAAAATATGTTGTGGGTTTATGGCAAAAATAACTGAGGACCTCTTTCTTGCATTTTCTAGGTGATATTCTCAGGTCATTATCAATCATTGATGATTTTAGACTAGAAACTTAGATCATAGATTTTAACATTGCATCTTTCTTTTATTTATTAGTTGATAGTCTTAGGTCACTGCCAAAACTTTGATGGTTTTAGAATAGCATCTTAGAACATAAACTTTAATATTGCATCTTTGTTTTATTTCTTAGGCCATATTCCTAGGTTGCTATCAAAATGTTATTTAATTTTAGCATAAATGACATCTAGTTTGTGTTTTTTTAGTTTTTATGCTTTCGCTTAACTTCAATGTGCGTCATAAGTGAACAAAGCTAAAAATCATTGGGAAAATTTATGTGAGCCATTTGAAGATTATGGATATCTGTCAATGAGGAATTAGGCTTTGGTAAATGTATGCAAAAAACTATTTTGTTAATACAATTCTAATTTTTTTTCTTTTACAATTGGAAGGATTGCTTCGTTTTTTTTCAAAAATATGTATATATCTTAATCCATTTTGCATTATAGTTAATATATAGTAATATCATATGCAACCCACCTTGACTTTGTAGTTGAGAGTTTTATTTCAACTAAGAGGTCCTGAGTTCAAGCCGCTGCATAAGTCCCCTTAGGTTATGGGTTTAAACCCCCTGGTGGTGTGATGTCGCGTTAAGCCAGGTGGTACTCGAATTATTTGCATACCCGTCAGGCCTAGCGGTGGATGAGCCCATAGGGTGGGTTGGGGACCTCACGACCCAGCCCATTCTTTGAAAAAATTAAAAAATAAAATAAAATAAAATAATTTATATATACTTATATAATAAATTTAAAAGTTTATATTTTGTATCAATTTTATAGAATTGCAAAGATCTCTTTTCCAAGTGATACAAGTGGACTCACCTAAATAGAAGGTGGAAAAATACACTCGCTAGCCTAGAGTTTAGGAGATTATCGAGTTAAGCCTAGAATGAGCTCGCCAAATTGAGTTCATGATGAATTTACCAATTCGAACCATAAAGGGCTCACTAGTTGAGCTTGAGATAGACTCATAAATTGAGTTCAAAAAGGACTTCCTAATCGAATTTAACGTTTTTGCCTGAAAAGATGAAAACAAACTCATTTTGTATTAAGGAGAGAAAAATTACTAAGCGTATAAAGAACTCTATCACCCAAAGGCTTACTAGAAAAACAGCTTAGGCAATCACTCAAGCACTATCGAAGAGCTTACAACTTCTTCAAGTTTAAATGGCCAACAATTAGTCTGAGTTTGATGCAATACTTAGGTTATATGTATTTTATATTTGTATATTTATTTAAACTAAATATGGTGACACGCTGGAAAATCAAGCAAATATACATATCCTATAAGTAATAAACAAAATTTAGTTTCGTGTATCAATCCCATTGTAAGCAAAGTAAATCCCAAATGGTGAAAAGTTCAAGCCTACTAAATTTGAACCTAGCTTGAGTGATCAATTTATGATGGTTTTAGTAAAGTTTCTAGCCTAATTTATGCAAAACATAAGTCCAAGTTTAATTATGACAATAGACGATAGTGAGAGAAGTTTGGCAAAGTGAAAATCATTGGTGACTATGAAGAGCAAGCATTATCCTTAGCCCCTTCCAATGGAAATAAAGGAGCTTGGACATTCCACTAGTGAGTTCCCCGATCTAGGGAAATCCACAAATTATTCATTTCCCAAGATGATCACATTAAACCTCAAGAAATGTTCCTGTTCTCATGATCTAACAAAATTTACCCTAGATGTTCCACTAAGAATACTTTTGCATCTCAAATTTCACACAATATGCTAATGAGATAATCGGACAGTTTACAGGTAAATGAAGATTTTAAAGAAAAATTTTCACCATTATATGATGTTAAATAAATCAATACAAATTATTAAAACTAAGAGTTCCAAATAATCAAATAAGAAAAGAAACAATACATTTAGTTCCTATTATTGCTTTGAAACATAAGATTCAAATCAAACTAATTACAAAGAGTTTGAGAAATGTTTCAATTTGTTAGAACACAATTTCCTCTAATGTCGCTTACAAAGTTCTCTCTACTCTCTCCACAATTTCCATCGTTCTAAGTCACAGAAGAACTTTTGAAGAAGACAAATGCATTGGCTCTGAGACGAAAAGAAAATGCAAGAGGGACCGCTCATAAATTGTCCGGTCTTCTCCTTTTATACCCCTCGCACATCCAACAATCATCCACTGATCCATTGGTTCTTGCTAACCCACCTACTAAAGCCTCGAATTGCCACATAAGCTAAATTGTCGTAACTCCCGTTGGTGTCTGAGTTCCTGCTTGCCGCACCGATGCCCCACTCTCTTGGAATGAAGCACATATGGTAGAAGATAACGGATTAAGGGTACATAGGCACCCCAATACTTGGCACAAGAGCACTAAGCGTTGGAATGGGAAGAAGGGGTGTCGGTTGACCTCACCGTTGATCAACCCTTTATTTGAACTCAAAGTAAACTTAAAGCCGACTCAAATCAAACTCAAATCCAAGAACATGTTCAAACCGAGCAAAAGCATCCAAATCAACCAATTCAAAGTTCATTTGAGCTTTCATCAAGGACCTCAATTTTTTTGAAGTGGGACCCACACTTTGACCTCAACTGCCTTACCTTAGAGGTAATGTAGCCAAAACCTATGCAAACTTTAAAATTCTCGAGTTTTCCTCTGTCGAGGTGGCTCAAGATTGTTTTTTTGGATAGGATTGACTAACCACGTACATGCTAGCACGCACGACCCCTTGCACGTGTGCCCACGATTGCCGACCACCACTCTTTAGCTACCGTCGCCAACCACCATCGGTTGCCCGCCCACTTCTTGTGACTAATCGTGTGAAGCGACTCATCATCCCAAACGTCATATCGATCCCGAAGACGATGCATTGAAGCTCTGAATATTACTCCTTCTTGTGACCGCTCACTACAACAAATCCACAAATCCTTCCGCGCATTGACGTTATAAATTGAGAGATCGTGCAACAATTTCCTGCCTATGGGACATGAGACTGCACTAGTAATCATCAGCTATAGTGATTTTTTCAACTGAGACAAACCCCGTGGTTTTTTCATTTACGTGTTTTCCACGTAAAAATCTTTTGGTGTTTATGCGTAACATTTCTATTACTTGAGTGTGTGTTAGGCTCTCGTGCAACACTAAGACTTCAATTAATCACACTACCGCTGCGAATTCTCTTGCACTTATCACTTCAATATGAAAAAATCAAGAAAAGATAATAAAAATCAAGAAATTAATAATAATAATTGGAAGCTTTAATGTTCATGCTGCGATCCTTCTTGAAATGGTAAATTGCATGTAAATCAGGAAAGTTACTTAATTTGATGACTTTAAGATGACTATAATTTCTTTTTGAATCTAAGCTTTTTTGAATTTGGTACAAAAAATTCTTCGAGATGTTTTAGTAACAGCAATATGATACGATCTTGTTTCTTTAATATTGATAATCGGCAATACCAGAATCTCGACAACTTTTTAATGTGCTTCACATGGAGATATTTATAGAACACAGATTATTAATACTACTTACTAACCAACAAAGTTACTATATTTATTGATTTAATTTTGAACTAACCAATGTGATTATCTATCCTGATAGCCGTTAAATTTGAAACTTAGAAGGCCTTTAGAGTGAACGACTGATAGGGTAGTCTATGTCAGGTGTTGATAAAAAAATTGATTCAGATTACAGTATTCTACAACTATTGCAGACTTTGAATACTTAAAGTAGTGCTAAATCTTTTCTAAAGTAGTGCTAAATCTTTAGAGTGAACAGTGTTGCTGTTACTGTTCTGGCAACGTTATCACGTCCATGGATGAATTGCTTGCTGAGGATGATTTCAAAGATGGTTCTGCTGAAAAATTGTTGCAAACTTTCTTTCTCTCCATCATTTTGTTTGATAATAGTTCATTTTAATCGCCTTGTATTGTACAATATGGAATATGTTTTTCTCATCTTTCTTAAAAATATATCACCGGTTATGAAGGTGTTGTTTTGTATATCGAAAATATGAAAGCGTTGATCCTGAGAAGTCCTAATTGCCCAGATAGAAGAAGAA
Organism: Phalaenopsis hybrid cultivar; assembly: GCA_002079205.1. NCBI lineage: Eukaryota > Viridiplantae > Streptophyta > Magnoliopsida > Asparagales > Orchidaceae > Phalaenopsis > Phalaenopsis hybrid cultivar. The sequence continues at coordinate 395,909 of JXCR01128610.1, read as the reverse complement.
AGTATGTATAAGGAAGCCCACTTATCAGATCAGATTTAGCCAACCTAGACAGAGCCAAAGGCCGAACGAGCCAGCAGAAGGACAAAAAGAATGGTAGAACGATCCGAATATGAATCAATCGAACCGAAGCTAAGCAGATAAGTATCTGAGCTAGTCACTGCAAGAAAGCGGACTGAAAGAATCAAACAACCTTCTAGAAGATTCGACCTGAGGAAATAGTCATGCTTTTCAATATCATCAGCCATCCTGTAGGCTCCCCCATGGCTCCTCATTAGGGACCAAGAACTGGAAACACAATAGAGCCTTATAGTCATCCCACAGGCTCTCCTCATTAAAGAATGGCTAAATATCGATTTACGTATGCTAATTCTCTCTTTGCTAGATAAACTAGTCTCGCTCTGTTGACAGAAACTCCTCATTAGTGAATCGAGGACCGGCAACCAGACTAGATCAACCAATCAATAAAACTTAGCAGATCAAATTATCATGTCGATCTGAAACCAATCAAGCTCAGCTGAACAACAATGCCAACTATGCCTAGCCGTCAGGGCAGTCCTTATCAAGCTGAAGCCATACTAAATCAATCAGTTGAGCGATAGACTCATATTTATAAAATACTTAGGATATCTTGTACAACCCCCATTAAATCATGGGCAAAAATGTAATATCATTACATTGTGTTTCATCTCCTCCAAATAGAAAGATTATTTTAAAAGATGACAAGATGAATTAATTTTAATTAATGTTCACTCCGATCTTTCCCTTTCTCCTTTCTTATTGTATATTCTTATAGTATCACATTTTGTCAGGAGTTGCATATGCCAACAAATGCACAAATCATTATCATTTTCAGCCCATCAAATGGCTAATGTGTTACCTCAAAGAAACTATTTTCTTTGGTCTTCAACTCAGTACAGGAACTCCGAGGTTACTCAAACTCAGATTGGACAGGAAATATGAAAGATCGTCGGTTAACAATGGAATTCTATTTTTACTTCTGGACGGTTCAGAAACAAAAAACTATCATTCAATGAAGTTGAATTCAGAGCCTAAGCGGCAACATCCACTAATATAATCTAGCTAATAAGATATCTCTAAGACTTTAATATACCTGAAGTTGAAGCAACCGTAATTAATTGTGATAATATCTCCGCTATTGCCATCACCCTCAACTCACCTTTTCATCCTCGCAGTAAACATGTTGAGACTGATCATCACTTCGTATGGGACTCCAACTAGATCACACTACCTGTTAAGGTCAGCTTGACGACACTTTCACTAAATGCCTACGAAAATCTCTCAGAACTATATTTATTACATCCATATTACGTCTAATTATTATTGATGAACTATTGTTGTATATTTACAATGATCGATTTTGTAAATTGTAACTTCATCTTCCCTAATTCAAGATAAAAGTGAACATGTTTACTCATCATTCATAGTCGATTATTTCAATTGGGCTAAACCCCATGGGTTTTTCCTCTTTCCAGGATTTTTTAATAAAAATCAACGTATCTCATTCTTCTTATTTCTCTTTAATTTTCTAAGTGCAAAAGATTTTTATGCAACGCTACCGCCGCAGGCCTTCCGATGCTCATCATTTATAATTAACAAAAATAAAGGAAAGAAGGGGGCATTTAGATAAATACCACAAAATTCTTATGTATTTACAATCTAACAGCTAAAAGTTCATATTTACTTGCATAACACTCAATATCTTAACATCACATGACATCAAAAATACCACAATCCTATATTTTTAAAAGTAAAACGCACATTTATATGCGTGAATATCAAACTTTTAAGTGTCACATATGTAAATTTATAAGAATTGTGCTGCATATATGTAAATTTCCCCCATAAAGAAATGACGGAAGGATCAGATCGCACTACAAGCTCGGTGGTCAGCTCAGAAACTACATGCAAATATATTTAGTACGCATTCAGGATATATTTTAGTCCCAAGTTGTCCACTAAAGCTACACATTTCGTTCAAATTTCATTTCAAAACCCAAATTGACACAGAGACTAAAAAAATCTACTTGCACCAATGCTCTTTTTGCCTTCATTGCCATTACCTAATCTTCCAGCTTTCAACAAAAAGGCACGCCACTGCTAATTTCTATGTACTCATGACACTTTAGAATATTTTATTTTATTTTTTTTTTAAATGCGAAGTCAATGATAAAATGAAACATGATATATATTACTCCAAACTCATATAGATTTCTCATATATATATTTTTCTTGGGATGAGCAGAGGAAAAAAAAAAACAAAAAACACTTGTATCTTCTCTCGCGCGCACGTACGTGCACGCGTACGCAACTAACGGCATTGAGTTGCTGCTGATCTTAGCTTATCCGCCATTATTACTGCACAAGCTTTATCAGGCATTCTCCACTCAAATTTGACTTTTGAATTGAATTAATTCAATTTGGGCTGACATCAATTTATTTATTTATTTCATCCCAAGCTGATTTTGACTTAAATTCAAGCATATTTCAACTCAATTATGACTTAAATATTTTTATTAAATAATTCTAAAATAGTTTTTTTTTTTTTTTTCATTTGGTTATACGTATTATAATTTGAGCTGACTTAATTGTATCTTCTCTCTCTATTTATTTATCTCTTCTTAAGTCTTTTTTCATATGGTTAATGTTAGGTATAACTCATATCATGTAAGGGACAGGTGTTGGAACGAAGTACAACGGAGCGAAAGCGGAGCAAAAGAATTTGTCCAACCTGAGAGTTTCGTTATGTGAGTTGGGGGTGCGGGGGCAAGGGAGTAACGCCCCACAGTACGGTACATGAGTAATTTTGTAATTACATATTGTACTTCAGAGTTTACTCCAAAACTAAATATACACTTGTTTGTAACTCTAGGGAGTATCTTGCATTCATGTAACTTTTTTTTTTTTGAGTTGAAAGAAAGGTGCCGCTCTGCTCCCGAGGACATAAGCATCTTTGCCGAACCTCGTTAAATCTCCGTGTGTTCTTCTGGATTTGTATCGATTCTTGTTTTTCTTCGCCCTAATTTCTCAAAAGTTACACTCTTTTACTATGATAAACGGACAAATCAATATTCAACGATTTATAACACTAAGATTCTTCGTATCAGTATTACGCACTAATCCCAAAAAAAAAAACGAAATAAATTTTTGATACATGTCTAAAGTGGTTTAAATGTAAATATATGTTAAATCCATAAATACAGAGGATCAGTTGTATAGTTGTCTGTCTCATTCATGTAAATCTTTCAAGATTTAAAAAAAAAAAATTCTTTATAGACATTGCACACCTTTGAATTAGATTATTATTATATTTTAAAAACATAATAAGAAGATATATAATCAAATGGTGTCTAATAAAAGAAATTTATTAGAAATTTGTCTTAAACAGAATATAATTATATTTTCTNAGTTCCAAATAATCAAATAAGAAAAGAAACAATACATTTAGTTCCTATTATTGCTTTGAAACATAAGATTCATATCAAACTAATTACAAAGAGTTTGAGAGATGCTTCAATTTGTCAGAACAAAATTTCCTTCAATGTCGCTCACAAAGTTCTCTCTACTCTCTCCACAATTTCCATCGTTCTAACTCACAGAAGAACTTTCAAAGAAGACAAAAGAATTGGCTTTGAAACGAAAAGAAAATGCAAGAGAGACCCCTCATAAATTGTCCGGTCTTCTCCTTTCTACCCCTCGCACATTCAACAATCATCCACTGATCCATTGGTTCTTGCTAACCCACCTACCAATGCCTCGAATTGCCACATAAGCTAAATTGTCGTAACTCCCTTTGGTGTTTGAGTTCCTGCTTGCAGCACCGATGCCCCGCTCTCTTGGTATGAAGCACATATGGTAGAAGATAAGGGATTAAGGGTACATAGGCGCCCCAATACTTGGCACAAGAACACTAAGCGCTGGAATGGGAAGAAGGGGTGTCGGTTGACCTCATCGTTGATCAACCCTTTATTTGAACTCAAAGTAAACTCAAAGCCGACTCAAATCAAACTCAAATCCAAGAACATGTTCAAACCGGGCAAAAAGCATCCAAATCGACCAATTCAAAGTTCATTTGAGCTTTCATCAAGGACCTCAAATTTTTTGAGGTGGGACCCACACTTTGACCTCAACTACCTTACCTTAGAGGTAATGTAGAAAAGACCTATGCAAACTTTAAAATCCTCGAGTTTTCCTCTGTCGAGATGGCTCCAAGTTGTTTTTTTGGATAGAATTGACTAACCACGTACACGCTAGCATGCACGCCCCCTTGCACGTGTGCACACGACTGCCGACCATCACTCCCTAGCTACCGCCGCCAACCACCATCGGTTGCCCGCCCATTTCTTGTGGCTAATCGTGTGAAGCAACATATGAAGCGAGACATCATCCCAAACGTCATATCGATCCCGAAGACGATGCATTGAAGTTCTGAATATTACTCCTTTTTGTGACCGCTCACTACCGCGAATCCAAAAGTCCTTCCGCGCACTGACGTTATAAATTGAGATATCGTGCAACCCTTTCCTGCCTATGGGACATGGGACTGCACTAGTAATCATCAGTTATAGTGACTTCTTCAACCGGGAAAAACCCCGTGGTTTTTCCATTCCGGGTTTCCCACATAAAAATCTTTTGGTGTTTCTGCGTAACATTTCTATTACTTGAGTGCGTGTTGGGTTCTCGTNTTTTTTTTTTTTTTTTCATTTGGTTATACGTATTATAATTTGAGCTGACTTAATTGTATCTTCTCTATCTATTTATCTATCTCTTCTTAAGTCTTTTTTCATATGGTTAATGTTAGGTATAACTCACATATCATATCACGTAAGGGACAGGTGCTGGAACGAAGCAGAGCGGAGCAAAAGAGTCTGTCCAACCGGGAGAGTTTCGTTATGTGGGTTGAGGGTGCGGGGGCAAGGGGGCAACACCCCACAGTACTGTACATAAGTAATTTTGTAATTACATATTATACTTCAGGGTTTACTCCAAAACTAAATATACACTTGTTTGTAACTCTGAGTATCCTGCATTCATGTAACTTTTTTTTTTGAGTTAAAAGAAAGCTGCCGCTCTGCTCCCCGAGGACATAGGCATCTTTGCCGAACATCGTTAAATCTTCGTGTATTCTTCTGGATTTGTAACGATTCTTGTTTTTCTTTGCCCTAATTTCTCAAAAATTACACTCTTTTACTATGATAAACGGACAAATCAATATTCAACGATTTATAACACTAAGATTCTTCGTATCAGTATTACGCACTAATCCCAAAAAAAAAAACGAAATAAATTTTTGATACATGTCTAAAGTGGTTTAAATGTAAATATATGTTAAATACATAAATACAGAGGATTAGTTGTATAGTTGTCTGTCTCATTCATGTAAATCTTTCAAGATTTAAAAAAAAAAATTCTTATAGACATTGCACACCTTTGAATTAGATTATTATTATATTTTAAAATCATAATAAGAAGATATATAATCAAATGGTGTCTAATAAAAGAAATTTATGAGAAATTTGTCTTAAACAGAATCTAATTATATTTTCATTAACCTTTGAGCTTTGCTTACCTCTCTTACCTAACTCTGCCATATAACTGGAAACAAAAAGGCAGGGAAAGCTGGAGAGGATGGCATGTGGAGGGCAAGAGTGTTTTTTATTTTTTATATTTTTTTATTAAAAGTTTTCCTTTTTGCAGAGTTTATTTTTTGTTTTTTTTTTTTTTCTTAAAGCCTATTGGTGGAAGTCACTTTCAAAGCCTAAATGCCATCTATTTATCCCTTAAATGCTAATGCTAATTNGGAGGGCAAGAGTGTTTTTTATTTTTTATATTTTTTTATTAAAAGTTTTCCTTTTTGCAGAGTTTATTTTTTTTATTTTTATTTTTGTTTTTTTTTTCTTAAAGCCTATTGGTGGAAGTCACTTTCAAAGCCTAAATGCTATCTATTTATCCCTTAAATGCTAATGCAATAAGATTCCACTAGATGTAGCTCCAAGCCTGCAATGTTAGGTTGTCAACACTTAACTCCTAGTTTAATTGATCCAAACAACCTATAAAAATTAACATGATTAATCTGATCAAATTGATTGTTAAATAATTTTTGTAACCCAATATCAACAAGTTAACTTTATATTATATTTGGGTTAGGCCAATTAATGTTATTTAACCTAAATGTGCCAAATTGACCCATATGAGCTCAGATAGGTTATATGAACCAGAGATTGCATAAAATATCAAATCAATTGAATGAGAAGCTTTTATAACTCTAACAAGGTAAAAACTATTTGATCATTTGTTTAAATTCGTCAAGTAAAACAAGTTAACACTTTCCATTAAGGGGAACCATCAACTTTTTAATTAGCTCCAAACTCAAGAAATTGAACAAAATGTAGCCAAACCCTGGAGCATTATTATAGCCGAGAATGTTAGAAAAATATTTCTAGTTCAATTCAAATTACATTTTGACCTCCTTAATTTCATCAATTTTATTGGAAAAGGCTTGCTCTTCTTATTTGAACCTAAATGGCCGGCACTCACTTTCGTTATATGAATTTAGCTTATTACCGACGGTTAAATATTTTTGGAAATAATGGATAAATTGTAGGTAATATATTTACTGAAGGTTCAGCGACAATAAAATCAACGCAGCAAAAATGCGAGTGTCAGGAATTAAAGGTTATGTTAGCCCAAAAAAGAAGAGAGAGATAAATAAAGCGAGTGTTTGAAAGCTCTTTCATCTATTATCAAGGGTTGACAGTCAAACTAATTCTAGTGATTGAACTGACCCTGCCAAACATAAACTCTTTAAGCTTAGCCAACAAGCTAAAAACAGCTGAGCGATAGATTATATCTATAAAATACCCATAATGTCTAGTACATCCCCCATTAAAATTTCCTATAAATAAGGAGATCATTTCACGTTTAAAGGAAGGGAGCTAGATGTACTCAATTTTAGTCAAGAGGTAGGAAAAACTCAACATGATTGATACAATTTACTATCCATTCTCTCTCTTAGCACTCGAACGCTCTAACTTAAGCACGTACCTTTCAACTACATAATAATTGTTACACTTTCCTTACGGTGAACAATTAAGAGTCATTTTAATGTTCCATTCACCGAGCACATTAATTATCTTTCTCTAATCTTCTCTTAACTTATGTATTCGGGCAACCAATTAAGTGTGCATCTCAACATGGTACGTGTCAATAAGAGTTTAGCTTAGTAGTTTTTCAGGTTTTGCTCTCTGAAGATATTATTGTTAAGAGAGGAGGAGCTTAATGGTGTTGCCATTCTGCTGTTACCGAACTGATCAAATCTTCAATGGCAATAAAATATTATAATGGCATGCATTAAATAGTGGAGGAGATTACAAAATTAATGCTGGAAAGTTTGCTTATTGGCATGACGCATGCTCGGAGATAACATGCATGAGATATTTTATATGCAACCTTTTACTGGTTCTTCATAGCTTTTCTTAATAGATATAATAAATCTTTTTTATAAGTTTTTTTTTAATTATTATTGCCATGTCAGACAACAGAGCTTAATTATTTTAATTATGAATGACATTCTAAAGATATGTGACTTTATATATATATAATGTTATGCAAACAAGACTTGTGTGAAATTTCTTCCTTATGCAACTTATACTATACGTCAACGCAAAGTGAATAGACAAGCGAGTTGCTGTAGTATGCTTAATGGTTGCCATGCGATGAGGTTAAGTGTCATAATGGTTCTCCTTGTGAAGGTGTATGGCATGAGAGCTAAGAGGTGAAAGCCAAAGCAATGGAGAACAGTTGTAGGTATAACTATGAGTGGTTTTGATAATTTTTACACATAAATTCATCCAATTTAAAAAGAATAGAATATTTGATTCTCATTGTTCTTTACATGCAAAATAATGGCTGCCCACTCTAATGAGCTACATATGAAGAAGCAAACAGATCGATCATAACATATGTAAACCTACACAAAGGTTCATAAATGAAAGAAAATTAATATTTCATCAAGAAGTCCAAAATAAAGACGAAAACACTTAAATAAAAAGACTATGAACAATTTAATGATACATATATTAACCGTCATAATGACGACAATAACATATAATTCAAAATAATTAAGAAAAACAAAGATGTTTCTTTCGATTTTGTTAATGTTGATCATAAGAAGACTAATCATTATCATATTTTAATTAAGTCAACCTTTATCAGGTAATAATATTTTAATAATCACAATTTAAAATTTAAAGCTACAAATTTCACACACTATAGAAGTGCGTTCAGTTGAAAACACATTAAGATTTAATTTGGAAAACCCCGAGAATATAAAAAACCATGGAGTCACACCAGACCAAAAATCTACATTGAAAAGGAGAAATTGCATATTACACCACTTGGATCTTCTCTCAACGCTACTCAAACTTACAAGAAAACCGCTCCAAATTCTCTTTTGATCCCATAAGAGAGATCACATGATTTGAAATCCTCCTCTCGAACTTCATTGCTCCATAACAAAGCCTTCGAGTATTAGTCATGTGTAAGGTAGAAAAATAGGCCTCTTTGAGTCAAGAATTTAAGAACCAAAACATCTCATTTCTCACCCTTTATCCTTCAATAGTTTAGCTCTTCAAGATCAGAGAATCCTAATCATGTATAATTATGTCGGACAATAGAGATCCAAGGATAACCAACACATTTCACCCGCTCTCATTCTTTAAGAAACAAATTTTTTTCTGCCATGAACAAATCTCATGTTCAATGCTATCAAAAGAATCAAAGAAGATTGTTCAATCTAAATATATCGTTGTCCCCATTACAAATTGAAATAGGTCCATCAACCAATACAAATTCTGCCTTTGAAGAAATAACATGATGAAACTTGTCAAAATAACAACACAGCTCATTTTTCACAATAGTATTGGGTGCTTCATCTTCTTTCATCATTTGAATAATAATCGACTGATCAAAGATATATCTCCTAACATGCCCTTGAGAAAGATCGATTTTAATTATGAATCAGCATCCAAGTCATAAGCAAGGAATGAACTCTAATTTTCCTTCATCGGCATGGTGTGATCAAATTTTGATGAAAAAAAACTCCATCAAGCTCAATAATCGAAAAGGAAAAAAAGAGGCTATGAATTAGAGAAGCTAAAAGAAAAAGGAAAAATGAAATATACTTAAATATTGAAGAAGAATGAAAAGAGGCTATCATGGCCCAGGTGAAGGTCATTACTGAAATGTTATTAATGAGTGAAAAATATAAATCTTCATAGGACAGGCCAATGAGTCCCTAAGGACAAGAGGATTCATTCTCAAATGAAGCTTCATATTCACTTCCAATATCTCAAAGTGGTAAAAAATAATAATCATCATTCACTCATTCTTCTCATGGGGATTTGATCAAAGAGATAAGAGAATCAAAGAATAAATGTATACGTAAATATGGATAAATGGGTTTTGTAAAAAATTCTCTTGTTGAGTTAAACTCATCCGTCGAAACGAATGAATCGAGCTCACCTGCCTAAGCGGTTGCATTGAGCTCACCTTTCAAATTGGGTGAATCGAGCCAAGTTACTAAAGTGACCGAATCAAGCTCATTTGCTAACATAGCCTACATCTATAAGGGTATAACAATTCGAGGAATACATCATAACAGATAAGGACACCTTTCAATCTCTCCTTAAAGATACTGCTTGAAATAATGGACTAAATCTTTTCATCAAGACACTGGAAATGGTTGTACTACTGACAATATGTAGCATCAACATCGCAATCTTTCCATCAAGATACTATTAAAAACATCGTGTAAATATATATAAATACTACTTTGATTAAAGTAGTACTTGTCTCCTCCGTATATAGGAGGACTGAGAAAAAGATAGGAGGGAGCCATCTCCTTCCTCTCCTAAAAAAGCTCTTTTTTGGCTTTACATCTCTCCATCACTCTCTCTCTTTTCCGGTCTTTGACTTCTTGCAACTCAAGGATCCTCTAAGTAGCAGCCTCCACCCGGCTTATAGGAGATCATAACACGAGATCTCTTCACATGAATCTTGTCCATCCCTCTCTCTCTCTCTCTCTCTCACTTTGCGTGGCACCTTTTGTGCGATATAAGGTCTTTTACTAGATTGTATGTACTCATGAACAATGAGGGACCCTACGTACTAAAAAGAATTCAAGAAAGACTTGAATTGACACAAATTGTGTCGGTTTTTAATATTGCCATAGGAAGCATTTTTAAAACTGCTTCCAATGAGTGCTATTATAGGGTCAATTTTTTTGTTAGATGAAAGAATTAGCCTTTTATGTATGTGAAGGTGATGATGACATGACATATAATTGATAAGAAATACACTGCATTAATGTCATCGAGATTATTCAGGATAATCAAACTATTCCATTCTTCTTCTAGACCTAAAAATAACAGGGTCTAAGTGAAACAACATGGTGACATAAGAAGTTCAAGGAGGAGAAAGATGTACAACTGACAGTGAAAGAGATAAATATGAGTATACAGAGATATTTAAGACTTATTTGGACTATATTTTCATTTATGTCTCTACATGGAAACTCTAATACATCAAATTTTATTGGATAAAAATTCCATTGATTAAATTGAAATAAAAGAGTTTTGAGAAGTGAATGCATTGTCACTCGAGCATCTATGCTCTTGAACTATTTGAAAATATCCTGATTTCTTACTGTTTCAAGGGAAATAAAAAATAAAAAGCTTATAACGTTCTGAAAACCATGAAACAATAGTTTTCAATCCGTGCATTGCCCGTGCATCATTCGATCGCAGAAATGACGGTAACATATGATGACCTGGAAATATGTTGAGCTGTCCCAAATTTATTCATAAGATATTCTCAGTTGTCACGCACATTCAACCCACCAATTCTCTTCTTTATTTATAAGTAATTCAGTCCTTCTCCTCTGCTTATATAAGCATAACAGGACACACAAGTACCGTCCAGTTCTCTTCTACGTACATTTCACCACAACCAAGCCTAACCCAACCCACTCACAGAGGCAAACTCAGATTCATCTTCTTCAATCCAACCCCAATTAATTATTCTCTTCCACCGGAGATCAATCCAGGACGGAGATGACCACCACAAACAACCAGCCTTCATTACCGCTCCCACCTGCTTCAACAACAGCCCCAGCAGAATGGCGCGTGATGATCGCGGATGAGGGCTCATCCGTGAAAATGGACCACGGCTTCGGGTTCGGGTTAGCCCGACATGCCTGGCTAGCCATAAGTACCAAGCTTTCAGCCATTGCTGCCATGCTGTGGAGAATGGGAGTTGAAGACCCGAGGAAAGTTGTTCATGGGCTGAAGGTCGGACTCGCACTCGCCCTTGTCTCTCTCTTCTACTACCTCAGACCTCTCTACAACGGCGTCGGCGGAGCGGCGATGTGGGCCGTAATGACAGTTGTCGTCATATTTGAGTACACAGTTGGTAAGCAATTAAGAGACTTTAATAAATATTTGGTATCAGTTAAAACAGAAAGNACAACGGCGTCGGCGGAGCGGCGATGTGGGCCGTAATGACAGTTGTCGTCATATTTGAGTACACAGTTGGTAGGCAATTAAGAGACTTTAATAAATATTTGGTATCAGTTAAAACAGAAAAATGTTAGATTTAATGAATGGATGTAGGTGGAAGTTTGTATAAAGGTCTGAACCGGGCGGCGGCGACGCTCACCGGCGGCGGAATTGCCGTCGGAGTCCACTGGATTGCTAGCAAGGCCGGCCAGGCGGGGGAGCTCGTTATTCTTAACGGCGCGGTTTTCATCCTTGGTGAGTTAATCAATTCATTTTATATAAAGATTTATATTTATATTATTTGCAGAATATGTTTTGCATTTGATGGTACGTACGATAGCTTGATGGCGCATGTTGATGTTTATGATTCAATTTAATACTGAATAATTGAAAAGACCTTAAAAGTATAAGNCGGCGGAATTGCCGTCGGAGTCCACTGGATTGCTAGCAAGGCCGGACAGGCGGGGGAGCTCGTTATTCTTAACGGCGCGGTTTTCATCCTTGGTGAGTTAATTAATTCATTTTATATAAAGATTTATATTTATATTTTTTGCAGAATATGTTTTGCATTTGATGGTACGTACGATAGCTTGATGGCGCATGTTGATGTTTATGATTCAATAAAGATTCAGTTTATATATATATTTATATAAAATTTAACAGTGATATATTTAGCATAATTTTATTACGCAAAATTATTATATGTGAATGTGGCAAGCAATTTGAAGTGCGCACGTGCTTGTAGCCGGATAGGCTCCAGCAGAAGCATGTGTGTCTATAAAGTCGTGTGGTATTCATGTTCTTGATCAGTTAAAATATGTCTCCATTATGCAATATAATATGCTTTTCTATTTTCTTTTATTCAAGCATTTTTTCAACGAACCAATATTAGTTTGACGCGTTAAGAANATATATATATATATATATATATATATATATATATATATATATATATATATATATATATATATAATTTGTTGGCATCACATCAGGAAAATCACTATAACTAACTTTTTTTAAAAGTGAAACACACTTTTACAAACATAAAATTTTAATACCAAAGTGTTATAAATATAAATATAAAAATTTATGTGTTTGATATGTAAATGCACAAGAATTGTGCAGTCGTAAATATAAATTTCCCTAAAAATAATGAAACGATGGTTATTTAGAGTAAATTTTGAAGAGCTTTTTTATAATTTTTTTTTATTTTCTGGATCGGTTTCTGTATATAACAGCCATTTATTATTACGTATATATCTTATCATAAAAATAAACTTTGCGTTTGTAACTAGATATATTACATAGTTCTGTAACCATAAATAAATTCAGGTCCAGTTTTTTTTATTTTTGAAACCAAAAAACCTATGAAATACTCTTAATAATTTTCAAAAACCCCACTNAATTTCCCTAAAAATAATGAAACGATGGTCATTTAGAGTAAATTTTGAAGAGATTTTTTATATTTTTTTTTTTCTGGATCGGTATTGTATTTCTGTTTATAACAGCCATTTATTATTACGTATATATTTTATCATAAAAATAAGCTTTGCCTACGTAACTAGATAGATATATTCCGTAGTTCCGTAACCATAAATAAACTCAGGTCCAGTTTTTTTTTATTTTTGGAACCAAAAAACCTATGACATACATTTAATAATCTTCAAATTTACCAAACTAATTTTACATTTATTTCCAAAACAAATACTTAATTGCACGGTACCTCAACCATATTGCACTTTGCCACCACTAACTACTTTATTCTCACGCATGCATATTGCATATTGCCAATGTGTTCACTGACTCACAACTCACAACTCGGACCAGTAATAGTGCATGCATCAGATCTATATATATATATATATATATATATATATATATATATTAATAAAAGAGAAAAAATGACTTTTAATTAAAATTCAAGCTAAATAATTACTTCTATTGGGCATTATTTAATAAATACTAATTAAAAATGATGGATGAATTTGGTCAGCCTCAGCAGTTACCTTCTCTCGATTCATTCCGGTGATCAAAAGAAGATTTGACTATGGAGCAACGATCTTCATCCTGACGTTCAGTCTGGTCGCTGTGTCGGGTTACCGAGTCGACCAACTAGTCAGTTTGGCTCAGCAGCGACTCAGCACAATTGCTATAGGCATCTCTATTTGTCTCATGGTCTGTATGCTGATATGTCCGGTCTGGGCCGGGTCCGATCTGAACGTACTCATTATTCGTAATATGGACAAACTTGCAGATTCATTAGAAGGTATATATTTATTAATTAACTAATCATTAAATGCTAATTAATTAATAGTTAAGATGAGTAAAAAAGCTAGCTTAATATATATAATTACCTTGCGAATGTGGTTCATCAGGTTGCGTAGAGGAGTATTTTAGCGGGAAGGAAGNTTAACTAATCATTAAATGCTAATTAATTAATAGTTAAGATGAGTAAAAAAGCTAGCTTAATATATATAATTAACTTGCGAATGTGGTTCATCAGGTTGCGTAGAGGAGTATTTTAGCGGGAAGGAAACTCCCAAAGCACGTGGCTTTAAATGTGTTCTTAACTCCAAATTATCGGAGGATTCTTTGGTAAGTAAGCAATTTCAACTAATTAATTAGTGCTAAAAAAACATTTTAATTAAAATTTCTAGGTTAGTATATGTGGTATTAATAAGAATAGTTAAGAAAACTTACAAGCATACCACTCAAATCTTTATATATTTACGCAGCAACACCTGAATTTTAATTCTTACATGTATATTTTATATTTAACCTTTTAAAAGTTAAGATAAATAATTACAAAAAAAAAGCAAAATTTAGGTATTAGATATGTAAATATAAAGGAATCAGGTGGTATGCATGTAAATGCCCCCAATAACTATTGTCTTTAAAAAAAAAAAAATGATAAAAATTTGAATAAAATAAGTCTTAATTAAAATTATACATATATGTTTAATTAGTTAACATATGTAACTAATTTTTATATATGTATAAATAGGCAAATCTGGCAGCATGGGAGCCAGCTCATGGCCCATTTGGCTTCCGGCATCCATGGAGCCAATACCTGAAAGTAGGTGCAGCGATGAGGTCCTGTGCTTACTGCATCGAAGCCCTCCATTGCTCTTCTCACTCTGAGATCCAGGTAATTAAAACAATAATTAATTAATTAATTAATTCACAGTTATTTAAAATTCAAATTAAATACATATTAATGGTACGTAGGCTTCTGAGTTAATGAAGAGACATCTCAGTGAAGTTTGTGCGAAGCTGAGCTCAAAATCAGCACAAGTTTTGAAAGAACTATCAGTCTGTATCGAGAACATGCGCAGCTCGGAAAGCTTAAGCCATATGGTTAAGGAGATGAAGGAAGCAGTGGAAGAGGTGAAGACCGCCATGAAATCTCTCCCGACCACAAATAATAATGTGTTAGTGCTGCAGAAAGATGATGACAGTATGATGATGAAGAAGAGACAGTTTTTCATGGAATCTCTGCCATTGATGACTGTCGTTTCTCTTCTAATGGAGATTTCGGTTAAGGTTGAAGGGGTGGAGGAGGAAGTCCAGAAGCTGTCCGGCCTTGCTGAATTTAAGCCTTCGGGCGATAAATTTTAACTAGGTGAGATGAGTCCAAGATATGTGGAGGATGGTATATATGAGTATGTGTGTTTATAAGTATAAAGTTGTGTCGATAGTCATCATAAAAGTTGATATATATAAAACCCTAGATCATCAACATGTACCCTAATGTGCATGTATTGTAGGAACAATAGTTTATGTTTGGTACCACTTTGGGACCTATCGCGAACTATTTTTGCATCCTTTTTTGGGAGAAAGTATTACGTGTGTCGTCTGGATGTCCAGTGTTCTGCATGTAATATTTTTTACCTTTTTTGGGTGGCTCTAAGTATGTATCTAGTTTGCGATGAATTAATTAAAGAATAAAATGGTCTGATAGTTAAACTTCTATGATGGATTAAATTGAGATATATATTTCGTTTCTCATTCTTGTTAATTTTTTTGTCTTTGGCATTGCCATGCTGCAAATCGATGTAATTCTTCCTTGCCTTTTTCTTTTCTTCAGACAATATGAGCATTGAAACTGACGCTTATAAATTTTTCACTTTGTGATTATACCCCTAAATATATCCGTGAAAGTGTTGGTGTAGCTCGAGTGGCAAACAAGATTAGAAGAGTCGTCTTAGATAATTTGGTTACATTAAACATCCACCATCTGATAATTGACTTAGTTGTAGAACTTTGATCCCTGATTAGAAGCTTCTGGGCACCCAATAGTATCAAAATTGCTTCAATTCGAGTCAAATCAAGCAGTTCAAGCTTACAGTCAAATTTGGCACTCAATTTGACTATTAACTTGTCGGATTTGAACTATGTTAGCTTTTCAATTATGATAAAAATATGACACTCAAATGTTCATTGAATGTCATTTGATCGAGGGATTCTCTCTGAGTCAGTAGATGTAGTGGTCTGAATTCCTTCGCTATTTTCAAAGAATCTCTCCCATACTCTATAAATAGCGCCCTGCCGCTACCTTTAGAGAGGAAGAAGTCCTAGAGACAGAAAAAGACCGGAGTTTTTAGAAATTGTTGAAGCTCAGCATCATTTATGCATAAAAGATCCAACAGATTCCTCATACTCCAACAGCCATAAAGTAACACCTACATGCCGCCTCCAACCACCGTCAATCGTCACCCATTGGCGACTGCCGAATACCATCATCAGCCAACTGCTCCATAGAGCGAGCTCTCTTGTAGAGTCATAATATACATTGTGGGATCACAGCGTACACTGCATAACAATGAAGCACATGATGAAATAATACGTCATTCAATACATCTTGTAACAACACACCTCATATACAGTGAGATCAACTTTCCTTAAGATGATGCAACAACACACTCTAAATACAGTGCAACGACTTACTCTAGATTAGTGTAACAATGCACTATGCATACGGTGCATTGACACCTAAAAACATGGTGTAATAAAGCACCCGAAGAGGGTGACTTTCTCTTGAATCATATATATATATATATATATATATATATATATATATATA
>JXCR01128610.1:367885-368912 GCA_002079205.1 Phalaenopsis hybrid cultivar | reverse complement strand
AAAAAAAAAAAAAAAAAAAAAAAAAGAATTATCAGATGAATCTCAATTATAATGCATTCACTTTACAGTGTGATTAGAATACTCCTAAATTTCAAAGACTTGAAACGGAGAGCTCATTCATGTAATTCTAATCCTTTTTTTTTGTAATAATTTTTTTAAATATTTTATTTGCATTTTTAGCATTTATTTTATAGAGGTGATAATGAGTCAATCAAATGTTTTTCATATGTTGAAAATTTTAAGACATTAAATATAGGTTCTAATGATTTCTAATCTTTTATGTCTAGCATGCTTAGAATCAAATTAAGTGTCTCAATAAAATTCTAAGCAGATGATTACTCAATTATGATATCATTAAATTTAAAATATTCAATGAGTATTATGTAATTAATGAAATCTACACAGGCATCCAATTGGATATTTTAGAGTTTTAGCTGAAAGGAAGAAAATCTCTCTCTAGAAAATTATAAATATGAACTTATAGTGTACATGATGGGAGGCTAAATTAAGAAAAAAAAATTGCGTCCGGATAGAAAAAAATTCGGGTGTATCACGTGTGTTATCTAGAACTAGCCTGTGCTCGGACTCCGGATGCAATATTTTCTCCTAAATCAGGCACTAGAACAACCTTGAAGATCTAGAGTACTCAAAAACTATCTATAACTAATGTCAACGACAACCATCACCAACTATCATTATCACCCATTTGTTGTTTGCTGATTACATCATCCAATCATCATTGCTCGATCATTATCATATAATCATCATTATTTAACCACTATTATTTAATCAAAATCATCGCCCATTAATAAGTTTTACTATTTTTAATAATTATGTCCTCTCCAATTGTAAGGAAGAGCAAAAATAAATCCATAAATTATTCATGGAAGACATTTTTTCGCCCTAAAAATAAAAGTTATTTTTCATAAAAGTTATCGCCATATCTTATTATTATGCTAAAAATTGATTGAATGTTGATTAGATGGTTAACTTATGACAATATCTATAAATTTGATTGAAACAATAT
>JXCR01128610.1:292885-362885 GCA_002079205.1 Phalaenopsis hybrid cultivar | reverse complement strand
TATATAGAGGAGTATCAATAGTGGACTTTAAGTTGTGAATGTAATACAACAGAATAAAAAAAAACAAAATTTAATTTACCAAGTTAACGAGCATCATCAAGTAGAAAATGAGAAAACTAAACTAAAAATCAATTAGCAAGAGAAATTAAATTTCATATTGAAATTATTAGTAATGTTNATATATATATATATATATATATATATATATATATATATATATATATATATATATATATATATATAATTTATCATTTTTGTTCATAGAAACAAAAAAACAAACTGTACAAATTCTTTTTCCCTTCATGACTTCGATGGGTATTGTTGCTCGTTCAGCGGGCAGATCATTGAACCAAGAACTTGTGCCGGCAAATGGGAGCCATATATTAACGATGCATTTTTTTAATTATTTTTTTCTTACTCACTTAGACAAGGAATTATTATTTAATAACAGGTCCACATCATATAACCATTCCTATAACTCGTGTCCAATATTAATTACAAGACGATTATAAAAGTTAAAAAAAATTATGCGATCATGCTTTAACAAATGTACTGCATTCCTTGTCCAATTGGTAGGCAATGTCACAGTAAGTCCCCTCTGGCAATGGTTCGATCCCTATTGTGGTGTGTGGGGGGTCGAATTATAGGCACATGACGCGAGCTCTCATCATGGGGCTGGATTGCGCAAGGAAAATCGATATTTGGGCCTCTGCCAAATATCAATTTCCTTTTAAAAAATAAAATAAAATAAAATAAAAAAACAAATGCGCCACCGCGAGAGCAGGAATTTGACAAATGCGTTTTATTCTAAAACTTTTTCTGCAAAGACAAGTAATACGATTGTCATTTTTTATGCGTTTTCGATAAAAATATAAACCATTTCAAATTGATTTTTGATTACAATATCACTTTATGTGTATTAATTGCAGCTCGACAAGCAGAATATACATGATATTATTCCTTTTTTCGTTATTTAAATACAAAATTATAAAACTGCTGCATAAATGAATATCTGAGCACATATTTTTAATAATAAATTGCATAAAATGGGCAAATCATATTTTTGTTTTATTGTTATGTTCCAAAATCAAAGATGGAAAATATATTGTCATCCTGCCAAATTAATATTGAAGTTTAATAAATAAAGTTGAAAAAAAATTGAAAAATGTTGAGGGATAATGCTAAAGTTAAAAATATTTTATCATTACTGCTGTCTAAATAGTTAACCAGTCAACGAGCGTCCATACTATTTGTCCAATGGATGATAAAACCCCCAAAAAATACAATTATTGTCATCCGTTTGTGCATATAAGGTCTAAAATATGAACCGGGCAAGTCTTGGCTTAGTCTGATTACAGCTTTCTTGATGGGGTTGCTGATTAAGCACAACCATAAAGGAAGAAATTCAGCCCGGCAGTATGTCTGCCAAGCGTCTAGTAGAACAAAACAATAATAAAAATTGCAAATGACAAGAGCCACAAGCATACAAAGGCGGCAATACTTGGAAATAATAGCTTCTTGAGAGGATTTTGCAAAATAATTTAAATAGCAATAATAATAATAATAATATGTGAATTTTACACTCATAAACTTTATGTATTTTGATATATACACCACATAATTTTTTATGTATTTAGATATCTTACACCTAAGGTTTCATGATGTTAAAAATTTGAGTTTTATGTTTATAAATATAGAGTTTTGGTTTTACATGTTGTGGACGTGTAAACAAATTACATTAAAGGGAATGTGTAATTTCAGTGTCATGGACTTACTTCAGCTATGAATTTAGTAAGAAGCCATTCATTCTTCAAGTAAAAGTAGTATAAACATCATAGAAATTAGTCTCCCCTACAAATTAAAGAGGTGCGTCCCACTATGTCACACTTTATCCCATCTTAAGTTTAAGAGATATCTCTGATGGTATAGCATTTTGTTTTGTATAACACATAGTTTCCATCTTCTGACTGGTATAATGCTCTAATACCATTCGTGACAACTTTAACTCTCACCCATCAAGATATTTTATGCTTTTTATGATATTGCTCTAATGATGTAACTTCCACGAGCTAGGTCACCCATCGTAGGAGTTCTCCAGGACGAGCATGTTTGACATTGGAGATTCTAATGAAATTTCACGGTTATAGTAAAAAGTGTCTCAATATTTAATAGTCCAGCTTCAATCTAATTTAAGGGGTTTCTCATATATCTTTTGCATGCATATCAGTTTTTAACGTATGAAATTAAATATGAGAAACCCCTTAAAAGCAGATTGCATGCAAAATTTGATTTCATTCAAGAAAAATATAAAATTAATTTTATAGAACAAATAAAAAATTATTAATTGAAATTATATTACTTCTCNTATATATATATATATATATATATATATATATATATATATATATATATATATATATATATATACATAATTTATCATTTATGCTCATGGAAACAAAAAACAAACTGTACAAATTCTTTTTCCCTTCATGACTTTGATGGGTATTGTTGCTCGTTCAGCGGGCAGATCATTGAACCAAGAACCAAGAACTTTGTGCCGGCAAATGGGAGCCATATATTAACGATGCATTTTTTAATTTATTTTTCTCTTACTCACTTAGATAAGGAATTATTATTTAATAACAGGTCCAAATCATACAACCATTCCTATAACACGTGTCCAATATTAATTACAAGACGATTATAAAAGTTAAAAAAAAATTATGCGACCATGCTTTAACAAATGTGCCGCATTTCTTGTCCGGTTGGTAAGCAAGGTCACGGTAAATCTCCTCTGGCAATGGTTCGATCTCTATCGTGGTGTGTGAATGGTCGAATTATAGGCACATGACGCGAGCTCTCATCATGGGGCTGAATTGCGCAGGGGAAAGCCTCAATTTTCTTTTAAAAAATAAAATAATAATAATAATAATAATAAAACAAATGCGCCACCGCGAGAGCAGGAATTTGACAAATGCGTTTTATTCTAAAACCTTTTCTGCAAAGACAAGTAATACGATTGTCATTTTTTATGCGTTTTCGATAAAAAATATAAACCATTTCAAATTGATTTTTGATTACAATATCACTTTATGCGTATTAATTTGAGCTCGACAAGCAGAATATACATGATATTATTCCATTTTTCGTTATTTAAATACAAAATTATAAAACTGCTGCATAAATGAATATCTGAGCACATTTTTTTAATAATAAATTGCATAAAATGGGCAAATCATATTTCTGTTTTATTGCTACATTCCAAAATCAAAGATGGAAAATATATTGTCATCCTGCCAAATTATTATTGAAGTTTAATAAATAAAGTTGAAAAAAATTGAAAATTGTTGAGGGATAATGCTGAAGTTAAAAATATTTTATCATTACTGCTGTCTAAATAGTTAACCAGTCAACGAGCGTCCATACTATTTGTCCAATGGATGGTAAAACCCCCAAAAAATACAATTATTGTCATCCGTTTGTGCATATAAGGTCTAAAGTATGAACCGGGCAAGTCTTGGCTTAGTCTGATTACAGCTTTCTTGATGGGGTTGCTGATTGAGGACAACCATAAGGATGAAATTCAGCCCGGCAGTATGTCTGCCAAGCGTCTAGTAGAAGCAAAACAATAATAAAAATTGCAAATGAAAAGAACCACAAGAATATAAAGGCGGCAATACTTGGAAATAATAGCTTCTTGAGAGGATAATTTGCAAAATAATTTAAATAGCAATAATAATAATAATAGTATGTGAATTTTATACTCATACACTTTATGTATTTTGATTTATACACCACATAATTTTTTTATGTATTTAGATATCTTAAACCTAAGGTTTCATGATGTTAAAAATTTGAGTGTTATGTTTATAAATATAGAGTTTTGGTTTTACATGTTGTGGACATGTAAGCAAATTACATTAAAGGGAATGTGTAATTTCAGTGTCATGGACTTACTTCAACTATGAATTTAGTAAGAAGCCATTCATTCTTCAAATGAAAGTAGTATAAACATCATAGAAATTAGTGGCCCCTACAAATTAAAGAGGTGGCTCCCACTATGTCGCACTTTCTCCCATCTTGGGCTCAAGAGATATCTCTGATGGTATAGCATTTTGTTTTGTATGACACATAGTTTCTATCTTATGACCGGTATAATGCTATAATACCATTCGTGACAGCTTTAACTCTCACCCATCAAGATATTTTATGCTTTTTATGATATTGCTCTAATGATGTAACTTCCCAGGAGCTAGGTCACCCATCGTAGGAGTTCTCCAGGACGAGCATGTTTGACATTGGAGCGTCTAATGAAATTTCACGGTTATAGTAAAAAGTGTCTCAATATTTAATAGTCCAGCTTCAATCTAATTTAAGGGGTTTCTCATATATCTTTTGCATGCATATCAGTTTTTAACGTATGAAATTAAATATGAGAAACCCCTTAAAAGCAGATTGCATGCAAAATTTGATTTCATTCAAGAAAAATATTAAATTAATTTTATAGAACAAATAAAAAATTATTAATTGAAATTATATTACTTCTGTCTTAAAATATATATTGGAGTTTTAAATTTACATAAAATTTTGAAGTAAATGTTAAAAATATTATTTTATTGTTATAATTATCATTTTTTTATGTTTCTTTGTGGGATTTGCTAGGGGTGATAAGCCGCGTTTACAAATCGGGTTCAGGTCTGAACTAAAATTAAACCAACTCAACACCCCTCGGCCTGACTCCTGCTAGAATATTTAAATGGTTCAAAAAGTTCAATTTGAACCCCACCAACCTTAAACCAGTTGACTCGAACCCAACTGGTATAATATGTTTAATATAGGGCGTGACAACAATTAAGGCAAATTTTGCTCAATTTAGACTTGGTGATTTGATTTCAAGTTAATTCAGTCACTTTTATATTGGTTTCAGGTTGGCAAGTCAACCATAGCCCGACTCAAGAATTAAATGGGTTAGAATTACTAAACCAAATTCGATCGAAAAATTTATCCATGTTCACCAAAACCCGAACTTTTGAGTCAAATTTTAGCTCGAATTGACTTATCAAGTCAATTTTTGACACTCCTAGAATTTACATACATATATACCACACAGTTAGTTAATAATTATTATTCATATTATGTATTTTCATATTTAATTTCTAAATTTTAGTATTTATTTACATAACACTTAAATCTAATATCACAATAAAAATACAATTAAAATTAAATTTTTTAAAAGTTAAACATACCTTTTCATAAAGTATTTTGCCATGATTAAAATACTAAAATTTGTATGTAAAAAAAAAAGTTTAAATTTAAATATTGAATGGAGTAATATATAAAAAATATGTGTGATGTAAATAAATTTCCATTCCATAAGAAGATGACCGGTTCATGTTCAACTGCCACCTTAAGCGCACATAAGAAGATGACCGGTTCATGTTCAACTGCCACCTTAAGCGNATTTTTTAAAAGTTAAACATACCTTTTCATAAAGTATTTTGCCATGATTAAAATACTAAAATTTGTATGTAAGAAAAAGTTTAAATTTAAATATTGAATGGAGTAATATATAAAAATTATGTGTGATGTAAATAAATTTCCCTTCCATAAGAAGATGACCGGTTCATGTTCAACTGCCACCTTAAGCTCAATCCATCCATACATATTATATTGCAAATTGATATCTGGTTCTCACAAAAATTATCATAAGAACACAGACAAAGGTAAGAATAAAATCTAATCAATAGTCAGCTGGCCTGATGGATTTTTAGCAGAACAAATCAACTTCAGCTTGATTTATAGCAAGAATATTATATATATATATATATATATATAATTTTGAGATTGATGAAAGCTACATTTAAACTATTCTTTTTTTACACTGATATCAAAATAGATTTAGCAATTTAGAGAATCATCTTAACAAAATTAGATATTGAGTGCAGATGAGATATATATAGATTGACAGTATTCTGATGGTAGTGTGATAGTATTGTATCGCAATATAACCATAATATCATCAAAATACAGACGGAATAACACCTACAACGAGATTTTGGTGGTATTTGTGATGATATTGTACCACAATATTGTCATGATATCATCATAATAACATCACCTCACCCACGGTATCTTGACACTATATTTTCTGAAGTGTAGCAAACTTGGTTAGTTTCTCTATTTCTTTTTACTTGCTCAAGGATTTCGGGTATATAATTAGGGGATTTTACATGCATACACCAAATTTCTATGTATGTACATGTATATCATCTGAATTTTACTCTTTTACATGTATATCATCTGAATCATTCTTATTGTATAAAAAATTTCATTATTTTGACTATTAAAAAGTGAAATAGTATATTAAAAAAATATATGCAATGATCTTAAAGAAATCCAACAATTCATAATAGAAGAGTATGATGAAGGCAGATCTACTACAAGGACATCGCGAGGCTCATCTGATCAAACGAGTCAAATCAACAAAGCCAAAATTGATTGAGCCAAAAGGCGTACAAGAGGACAACCAAGTGATCCAAATGTGAGTCATACGACAAGAAAGTGTCTGAGCCGACTCGATGCAATAGCTAATCCCACAGTGGAGTCAACCTAATAGGAAATCCAGTTCCGCAAACCCCTTTTAAAAGAGAATAAAAATGTAATATTATTATTATACCACATCTCATAAAAATAGGAGAAATATTTTAGGAAGCATAAACAAAATAACACCTGCCACCCCTCTGTGTGACTACTAAATCAATCAGTTAAAGAGAATTTACCCATTCTCATCACAACTGCCAGTTGCTTTTCCAAATGACAATGACTACTTTGTATTTTTAAGGAACATTATGTCATAACTTATAAAATATGTGGCCCAAATTCGGCAATGCCATCACCCATTTAATCATGTCAAAATAAAGTTTAAAGATCGTACAATCATGCAAAAAACTAATGAGAAAAATTAATAATTCCCAAGATATATCTTAACATAAATTGTATCAAAATTAATTTGAAAGTCATTGAATTAGCTTTGAGCTTAATACTTTATATAAAATATTTATATTCCACCAAATTTAAAATTAGCTAAATAACATTAAATTTTATTTTAATGTAATACAAAATTTTTTTGTATATAAATTATGTTAAAATAAATTTCAATGTTTTTTTTTTTAAAAAAACCAATATTTCAAAAAGCCGTGCCTGAAGGAAAAGAATGGCAAGGGCGGTGACCAGACTCAATGCCTGGCTACCGCACGAAGCTTCGGCGAAATCCCTCTGGGATTCTCGAAATGCCTCTCTGGACCGTTGCGTCTGGCCGCAATCCACTCTGGACGGTAAAGCACTTAATAAATTAGAAGAAAGCGAGAGGAATGAATCGGTTCAGGCATTTCATCGAGCAACTCCCGTGCATCTATATAAACCCCCACCCCACCACCACTCCACATAGCACACCCACATCGAAGCTTATCTGAAGAGTCCAGTTATAATAATGGCGACAAAAGGGAGAAAATTCTCTATACGAAGTAAGGCGGAGGAAAATGAAGAGGAGAAGGAAGAGTACATGGACCTACTTCCGGCGATGGCGGAGAAACTGGCGGCGGAGGATTTTGTCTCGGAGCTGTGCGGCGGATTCCGCCTTCTATCCGATGCGGATCGGGGGGCGATCACGGCGGATAGTCTCCGGCGGAACGCTGCGAGGCTTGGAATGGCGGGAATGACTATGGAGGAGGCGGAGGCGATGGTGCGGGAGGGTGATCTGAACGGCGATGGAGTTCTTAACCAGACCGAGTTCTGCATCCTCATGGTTCGGCTTAGTCCTGGTATGATGGAGAACGCAGAGGAGTGGCTTGAGAAGGCTATTGCTCCGGAACTCCGCTCCGCAATTAAGGTGCCGCCGTTCATCTGATCTTCTTATCTCCTGATTTCAATCCCTGTAACTCTGTTCTTATCAATAATGGAGTTGTGATTTTGAACCACTTACTTGTATACCTATGGATCTGAAGAGTAATTGTTTTCTTTGTTTTTTCTTGAAAAATCTGTTGGAATTTGTCTGTAAGTTTTTTTTCCGGCGAAAGCGGGAAGAAAGAGTTAGAAAATCGTAATGGAATTATAAAAGTTCGTGTCTGGATAAATAAAGAAGGAATTAATTTTTCTTAAGACCGTGGTTAAATATTTATATTTATATTTTTAATAATTTTGATCAACATGTTTTGATTAACGGTACGGGATAGTTATTCGGTTTAAATTATTAATTAATATAGATTGATAAAAATGATCTTATCGGGACAGTACTTTTATAAAATTTAAAGGATATATCTTCTCGTACTATTATACCATATTCAGTACAATATTTCTTACAAAATAATATTAAATTTGTCTTTTTATTTATGATATATATATGTATATATACACCAACAACAAATATTCATCATCTGACACGAATCTCGATGCATGCATAAATCTCAAGACAAACTTTTGAGAAAAAAACATTCAAACTTTAATTAAAAGTCATCCAGATCTTCGATTTCAGCAAACTTATAGTAAAACTGATCGACTCGATAAAACAGACCTAATGATATTAAAGTTAGTCTAATCCGAGTCAAATTAAGCCCAGATCAAGCGATTAAATCTTTTTTAGAAGATTTTAGAACACATTTGAAAGATCAAACGAATGTTGAATTCAACGAGTTCATGCTCAAATTGAGCGTCTCGACAAGGCGAATCCAACGAGCCAAGATTACTCAATTTTGGCATCGTTAAGTCACTCAAATGTCCATCAAACGCCATCTGATCGAAGGAAGCTCTCTGTATCGTTCGATCAAAATAGTTTATATTTCTGTATTAATTGCACCTAGAACATTATAAATAGAGCTCCACCCCTCACATGAGAGGAAAATGCTTGAGAGAGAACTTGAAGCTATGAGAAAGAGCTCAACTCCAACATCATCCTTGTCTTTGTCTACCTCCGTCGACCGCCACTGACTCTCATCGATTGTTGTCGACTACCGTCGATCACCGCCGACCACCGTCGATCATCGCCGACTGAACGCCGTCAGTCGACGTTGTAACTTAAAAAGCTAGCAACTCTTTCCCGTTTGTGGGATAAAAAGTCTATGTAATCATTAACCTATAGTGGATTTTTTCAACTGGGCCAGACCTCGAGATTTATTCACTTTACAGGTATTCCACGTAAAAATTTCTGATGTCATCACATATTGTTACCTTTTTTATTTGAGTGTGTGTTGAATTCTTGTGCAATGCTAAGACGATAATTCATTACTCTACCGCCGCGAATTTTCCNATATATATATATATATATATACACCAACAACAAATTTTCATCATCCGACATGAATTTCGATGCATGACATGAATCTCAAGACAAATTTTTGAGAAAAAAAACATTCAAACTTTAATTAAAAGTCATCCAGAGCTCCGATTTCAGCAAACTTATAGTCAAACTGACCGACTCGATAAAACGGACCTAATGATATTAAAGTTAGTCTAATCTGAGTCAAATTAAGCCCAGATCAAGTGATTAAATCATTTTTAGAAGATTTTCGAACGCATTTGAAAGATCAAACGAATGTTGAATTCAACGAGTTCATGCTCGAATTGAGCGTCTCGACAAGGCGAATCCAACGAGCCAAGATTACTCAATTTTGGCATCGTTAAGGCACTCAAATGTCCATCAAACGCCATCTGATCGAAGAAAGCTCCTGTATCGTCCAATCAAAATGGTTCATATTTTTGCATTAAATGCACCCAGAACACTATAAATGGAGCTTCACCCCTCACATGAGAGGGAGATGCTTGAGAGAGAACTTGAAGCTATGAGAAATAGCTCAACTCTAACATCATCATTGTCTTTGTCTACCTCCGTCGACCACCACCGACTCTCATCGATTGTTGTCGACTACCGTCGATCACCGCCGACCACCGTCGATCATCGCTGACTGAACGTCGTCAGTCGACGTTGTAACTTAAAATTCTAGCAACTATTTCTCGTTTGTGGGACAAGTGGTCTATGTAATCATTAACATATAGTAGATTTTTGTAACTGGACCAGATACCGTTGTTTTTTTCCTTTTAGAGGTTTTCTACTTAAAAATTTCTGATGTCATCACAGATTGTTTTTTTTTTATCTGAGTATGTGCTGAATTNTATATATATATATATATATATATATATATATTTGTGTGTGTGTGTGTGTCTTAGTCTGGCTCATTATTTGCGGCATTTGTTGTAAGTCCCGTGAGTCGGGGGTTCGATTCCTGCGTATGATCGAATTGCACATCTTTCTGGAAATCAAGTCCGCCCCTCGGTCAGACTATAGGGTTGACATGGCAGTCCGAAAGCAGTTTTAGGGTCCATTATATCAGGCCAACTTGTACAAGTTGGGCGAAAAATAATCCATGGTGGACAAAATTCGGCTACATCCCTAAAAGTCTATTAGCGCAAAACACACGCAGATTAACCCATCAGTATTTTCAACCAAGCTAGTCAAACGAAGAAAATTGCGAGATCTAAAGCAGTCGGTCGGGGCCTCCCAATTTACCCTTCTACTAAAGCCGTCTGGGAAATGACAAAGCCGGTCATGTGGCTACGCATCATCTCAAGCTCCTAGCCCCATCAAATTTGATGCAATTTCGGGTTTCCAACAAAGTAATTATGAATTGACCAAGATACTCCCACCATACCTATTTTTCATACCAAGCTTTCTACTCTCTTATTCTCTTTTACGCTTTATTCTTTAGGCGTGTCTCCTAGACAAATTTGGATAAAACAATGATACTTTATGTATTTTATATATATGAGCATATCGCTCAGTTACTTTCTAGCTTTGTCTCTTGAGCTTGTTTGGCTTCAACTTGATAATGTTAATTCGATTGGCCAAGCAAAGCCTGTTTTGTTGATTTGAGCTTAATTGGCTTCAGGTCTGAATGACATATTTCATTGGCTAGGCTTTACGAATTGGTTAGTCTAGTTGATGTGCATATATGCAAGATAGGACCGTGGAGATTGATGTTCTTATTAGAAAACCAGATGTGTTATGCCAAAACCGAAAAGAATTGATAGAAATACTTATAAGATGCAAAAAAAAAAGCAAACAAACAATAAAACCGTCCCAAGGCTGGAACAAACTAAATTATATGTAGAACCTGCGGTAAAATGGATGGATGGAGGTAAACCTTGACCCAATGCTCAACGCAAACAAGAACGTTGGTATAAGACCACAACCCTATGCTTGACATGAGGAAAGAACCTTGGTACAATGGAAGACGCCACAAATGAGGTGAAAATTCGCTTGATAAGTCGGGAAAGAACTTCTTAGGTGATGGCCTAGAGTTCCGTTGAAATCCTAGGGAAACCGTGAGAGACAACCTAACTGCAAGTTTTTTTTTTTTTTTTGCAAGAATCAGAAGTCCATTTCACATTTCACATAAGGTCTATATATAGGCTAAAACTTACAAGAAAATAAAATAGAAGATAAAATATCTTCTAAAATAAATGAAAAACTACAACAAGTTTGCATGTAAGTCATTATTAAACCATAATAAAAAATACAAAATATCCAGCCATAATAATATGACTCCTTTATCAATGGGCTTGGAATAAGTTGACAAATCTTTATGGCTCTTTCTCCTTAGATCCCCATGAATTGACTCGAGTCCAAGCCTCCCTGGACTAATCCATTAAGAGCTTCTTCCACCCTCTTTGCACGGCATCTAGTAATTGACCCACATGGAACTTGCATTAAATCTTCTCTTGAAGTTNACATACATACATATATATATAGATACATACATACATACATACATACACACATTCATTCATACATACATATAAAGACAAATTTAATATCGTACAATTTTTAATGAGGAGTTCTTGATGTAGGAAAATACGATGATTTGAAAATTATAATATAGGTTAGGGTGAATTTGAGAATACAACTTCTGAATCCTTATTTGTCCTTGAAACATACCTCAAGTAATAGCACATATGAAATGAGTGAGAGAGAGAGAGAGAGAGAGAAGAGCAAACAGTAATAAGCAATATTATTTCATCTCTTATTCATAAAATAATTTTCTTATTTATTGGAAAAATTGTATATTATGATGATATTATATTTTTGTCTCTATTTTAAATGTAGTTGTACATGATTTCGCATAAAAAATGTGCCAGAACGAATTTTACAGAAATCTTACAGTCAACAAAAATGATGACATGACAGTTTGAAAGCAGTTCTAGGGTCTATTTTATCAGGCCAACTTCTACAGGTTCGGCGAAAAATAATCCAAGGTGGACAAAATTCGGCTGCATCCCTAAAAGTCTATTAGCGCAAAACACACGCAGATTAACCCATCAGTATTTTCAACCAAGCTAGTCAAAGGAAGAAAATTGCGAGATCTAAAGCAGTCGGTCGGGGCCTCCCAATCTTCCCTTCGACTAAAGCCGTCTAGGAAATGACAAAGCCGGTCATGTGGCCGCCAAACCCAAAATCTGGCTGGGCATCATCTCAAGCTCCTAGCCCCATCAAATTTGATGCAATTTCGGGTTTCCAGCACAATAATTATGAATTGACCAAGATACTCCCACCATACCTATTTTTCATACCAAGCTTTCTACTCTCTTATTCTCTTTTACGCTTTATTCTTTAGGCGTATCTCCTAGACAAATTTGGATTAAACAGTGATACTTTATGTATTTTATATATATGAGCATATCGCTTGGTTACTTTCTAGCTTGGTCTCTTGAGCTTGTTTGGCTTCGACTTGGTAATGTTAATTCGATTGGCCAAGCAAAGCCTGTGTTGTTGATTTGAATTTAATTGGCTTCAGGTTTGAATGACATATTTCATTGGCTAGGCTTTACGAATTGGTTGGTCTAGTTGATGTGCATATATGCAAGGCAAGACCATGGGGATTGATGTTCTTATTAGAAAACCAGATGTGCTATGCCAAAATCGAAAAGAATTGATAGAAATTCTTATAAGAAGAAAAAAAAAAAAAAACAATAAAACCGTCCCAAGGCTGGAACAAACCGAATTATATGTAGAACATGCGGTAAAATGGATGGATGGAGGTAAACCTTGACCTAATGCTCGACGCAAACAAGAACGTTGGTATAAGACTGCAACCCTATGCTTGACGTGAGGAAAGAACCTTGGTACAATGGAAGGCGCCACAAATGAGGTGAAAATTCGCTTGATAAGTTGGGAAAGAACTCCTTAGGTGATGGCCTAGAGTTCCGTTGAAATCCTAGGGAAACCGTGGGAGACAACCCAAATGCAAGTTTTTTTTTGCAAGAATCAGAAGTCCCTTTCTCATTTGACATAAGGTCTATATATAGGGTAAAACTTACAAGAAAATAAAAGAGAAGATAAAATATCTTCTAAAATAAATGAAAAACTACAACAAGTTTGCATGCAAGACATTATTAAACCATAATAAAAAAATACAAAATATTCAGCCATAATAGTATGACTCCTTTATCATTGGGCTTTAAATAAGTTGACAAATCTTTGTGGCTCTTTCTCCTTAGATCCCCATGAATTGACTTGAGTCCAAGCCTCCTGAACTAATCCATTAAGAGCTTATTCCACCCTCTTTGCACGTTATCTAGTAATTGACCCACATGGAACTTGCATTAAATATTCTCTTGAAGTCGTGTCATTGCCATCCATGATATCATTTGCATCACTAGCATGGTTGTCGACCCTCGATTCCTAAATGATGAGTTCATGTTGATGAAGCAAAACTAGACTATGGAGAAGAAGGTGAACTACCATAACCCAATTGGTTGTTTGTTTCTCAACAAAAAAGAGCCTATGAATGGCTATAAGACTCTGTTGTATTGTCAATTCATGCTCATTTTTTATCATTTTACATAAATGTTAAATTTTAGACATAACTTTATATGAATTGCTACATTTAAGCAAAACAAATAAAACTACATTATAAGCCTTTATCGCACGCTTGCCATACAAACAAATTTAGCCAATTTATAGCTAAAAGTACATGTTGTCCATCTACACACATAAATCTAATAACAAAAGTTCAACTCTCCAACTCGAGAAGACATCTTATAAGTCAATTCCTGATTTGCTGACTAGATAACTTGCGGAGTTTGTCTGCGAGTTGGCTCGCCATAGATCCACTCAAGCATTTGTTTGTGCTTGCAAGTCGTCAACCTAGGTGAGTTTGAATGGGAGTTTATCCAATACTTTTAGGTACGAGACAATTCGATGCCATCTTTTGATGAAGCTACCCGAAGGCGATACCAAGAACTAATCCTATCACTAGTATATATTCTGCCTAAAAAAAATTGGCATCTTTCTAACTCATTTGCCTGCTTTATCAATCAATTTCAATTGTATTATTAGATCCGAAAGAGGCGTATGAGTAGTGCATGTGTCATAAAATATGCTTTGATATCTTAAGCCATCATCCACCTTAATTATATTAATAATTTCTTTCTTGCAATAAATATACCACTTCATATAAAAACAAGTGTCATGTGTGCAAAAGAGAGGAAATTATGAAATTACGCAAAAAGGTCCTAAACAAACATATAAGCTAAAAAACGAGCCTAACCTAGTTCTCTAACTTTCCCTATTCAGGCATTCTTTCTCTAGCACTCAATCTTAAGTGTTTTGACTTAGTGGTGTCTCTACCGAACAAATATAGACCTAAAATTAAAAGTTAATTATTTGGTAGAGGCCCAGAGTCTAGACCTTTTTAATGTAACATGACATTTCCACTTAACTTTTCAAGTATCTTTTGAGGTCCTGTTGATTTTTTTGTAGCTTAACTCTATGATGAAATATGGGTATATGATTTTCTAGGGCAAAAATTGAACTATATTATTTTGATTTAAATTTAATGAAAATGGGATTTTTGATAAACATATAATTAACTAATTATATTTTATATTATGGTTTTTTTCTAGATAAATTTAAGGAATTAATTCTCCTTGCATAAATTTAAGAAAAAAATGCATCATGATATATATATGAATGCTTTTTCTATTGTAATGTTAACTCACTTTATATCCAAAATATTCGACAACATAAATAAGTTATTAGATAAATATCAAAATTGTTAGATAATATATTGAAAATATTAGGCACTCACGATACTTTTATAATGAGTGTACTAAGGAATACCAAATAACTTAAATATATATGCATAAATTTTAATTATATTGTCTAATAATTAAATTTTATTGATGAATAAAAGATAATAATTGAAAGATATGCATGGTAATAATCATTTCATCTTAATAAAAATTATATGAAAATATTGTGACATATTTTTTTCCCTTATATTTTAACCAGATTAACCTGATCCAGATTAATTTTTACTGTACTGAATATAATTAGATAGAAATTATGTGGCTTGTATGTAAATTGTTATTAAATAATAACCAATTTTTATGACCCAAATCAAGGCATATATGATAAGTTCTACTCCACCGCAAAGGAAATAAAACCATGTCTTCAATTAGATAATGCCGAGCATCACCGCCTTAGCAGTTTTTGTGTCAATTTGTACGCATTAATTTTGTTTTCTTGTTTTTTTATGAATTTAAATTTTTATAATTATCAAATTAAATTTAGAATTAAATTTTATGCTTTTTAAGAAAAATCAACAAATTGTAACGTAGAATTTCGTCGTCGAGAAATTTATCGTTTGACATGAAATTTGGGATAATTTTTTAGCAAAAAATTTTTAAATTTTACCACAAACTGAACCAATTTATGTATCATTGGGTTCGTATAATCAAGCCGAACAGTTTGGCTGTAAATTTGTTGAAATCGAAGTTTTGGATGAAATTTTATGAGAATTTTAATTTTTTTTTATTTAAAAAAATTATATCAAGATTCATGTTATATCTCGAAATTCGTATCAGATGATGAAAATTTATTGACAGCGTAACACGTATAAATATGAAAATTTAGATATTAAATATGTAAATACAGAGTAACTGTATGACATATTTGTAAATGCTCTTATAAATAAATTATCTGATTTTGCGACACTGTGGGGCTGTTTGGTAGTAGGAGTTGAGCAGGATTTAAGCTAAAATTTGCCAAACAGCTACAATTACAACTTTCAACATACCTTCAAAGCACGCTTCTCCTTCATTTTGCCTTCAATTTTAGATTTTTAGTACATTAGATTGAAATGTGAAGTTACGGATTTAGACAAATTGAAGCGTGGGAGAAAAAATGGGTGCTGCGTCTGTTATGNTATATATATATACATATATATATATATATATATATATATATATACATACATACATACATACATACATATATACATCTATATATACATACATACATACATACATACATATATATACATCTATATATACATACATACATACATACATACATATATATACATCTATATAGATATATACATATATACATACATATATATACATCTATATAGATATATACATATACACATACATATATATGTATGTATGTATACNGCAGCAGCTTCTTTGGGCAGCGCAGCTGCAGCTGAAAAGCTGTGAAGCTGCAGCTGCGCCAAACAGAGCCTTCATCATCGAGAAATTTATCATTTGACATGAAATTTAGGATAATTTTTTAGCAAAAAAATTTAAAATTTTACCTCGAACTGGACCAATTTATGTATCATTGGGTTCGTATAATCAAGTCGAACAGTTTGACTGTAAGTTTGCTGAAATTGAAGTTTTGGATGAAATTTTATGAGAATTTTAATTTTTTTGTTTAAAAAAATTATCTTAAGATTCATGTCATATCTTGGGATTCGTATCAGATGATGAAAATTTATTGATAGCATAACACGTATAAATATGAAAATTTAGATATTAAATATGTAAATACAAATTAACTGTATATGTAAATGCTCTCATAAATAAATTATCTGATTTTGCGACACTGTGGGGCTGTTTGGTAGTAGGAGTTGAGCAGGATTTAAGCTAAAATTTGGCAAACAGCTACAATGACAACTTTCTACATACCTTCAAAGCACGTTTCTCCTTCATTTTGCCTTCAATTTTAGATTTAGTACATTAGATTGAAATGTGAAGTTACCGGATTTAGAAAAATTGAAGCGTGGGAGAAAAAATGGGTGCTGCGTCTGTTATGACCATATATATATATATATAATAATAATAATAATAATAATAAGTTTTTGTGCGTAATAGATATTTAGCTCAAAATCTATTTGTAATGAATTTCTTCCACTTTCATGTATATAAAAAATATGTCGGCACACGATTGGAAACCAAGGATTCACAGGAGTTAGGCTAAGGGTCTATGGGAGAAAGAATAAAGGTCCATCAGCGGAATACCAACAGTCCCAGTTTACTTAGTACAGTCCCCCTGAACTAGGGCTAAAGGCAGACCAAATGCAGGAGATCTTAAGTGAAGACTAATGCAAATCGGGCCAAGCAAAGGGACCGACCAGCCTCTTGCCGCAACCCATAGCAAATGAAAAGTCAATCATCACTAGCCATTTTGCAAAAGTTGTTAAGATTCCACATAAGGAGGCTAGAACTAGCCATAACGTACTCAATGGAGCATCCCGAAGAATCCCCTTATCAAGAAGTAAGCTAACTGTCAGATTATGATGATTTACTTTCTGCCCAATGACCTAGTCTTACTCTGCTAATAGAAGTTCCACATACATTGATCAATAGTTGACAACCAGACTAGCATAACCGATCAAAAAAACCCAATCGATCGAGTCGGGTCTGGCCAATCTAATGACCATCTAAGGATCAAGACCGACCAACAACCCTGATTTAGCACAATTAGACAAGTTGGTTTTAACCGAGCCAAGGCCAACTGATCTCAGCCGATTGAGCCATAGAATAACCGAATCAAAGGCTTATACTTGTAAAAACTCAAAATATCTTGTAAGCCTCCATTCTAAGACAAATAAACAAATTTATATATTGTACCATTTTTCTATAAATATGAATCAACTCCTCAGAAAAGACTAATCAACAATTTGAATTACTGTTATTCCTTAGGTCTCATTTGCCAACCGATTCATATTCAACAATTCAATTTTTTTTTACACAAAGGTATTAAATCATTAATAACTGTATAAAAAGATTCATAACCACATTTTTATTTTTATACATTAAATTGTTTACATAAAAAAAAAATTATATACAATCATGATTTTTAAATATATCTAATAAAATGTAAAATTTTATCCTGATCACAACATACATATAAAATAATATAAAAATACATCTCTATCAATAAGTAATACCACCTCACTTCATTGGAGCCTTATTCTTTCCTAAAAACTTGTAAATCCAACAAGAGTAAGGGAACTGAGTAAGTTACACTATATACATGTATATATATATATATATATATGTATGTATAGATATGTATGTATATATATACATATATATATCTATATATATGTACATATATATACATATATATATCTATGTATATGTATATATATGTACATATATATACATATATATATGTACATATATGTACATATACATACATACATATATGTACATATATATATATATACATACATATATATATGTACATATATGTACNGAATTTCTTCCACTTTCATGTATATAAAAAATATGTCGGCACACGATTGGAAGACTAAGGATCCACAGGAGGTAGACTAAGGGTATATGGGAGAAAGAATAAAGGTCCATCAACGGAATACCAACAGTCCCGCTTTACTTAGTACAGTCCCCCTGAACTAGGGCTAAAGGTAGGCCAAATGCAGGAGATCTTAAGTGAAGACTTATGCCAATCGAGCCAGGCAAAGGAACCAACCAGCCTCTCGCGACAACCCATAGCAAAGGATAAGTCAATTATCGCTAGCCATTTTGCAAAAGTTGTTAAGATTCCACATAAGGAGGCTAGAACTAGCCATAACGCACTCAACGGAGCATCCCGAAGGATCCCCTTATCAAGGAGTAAGCTAACTATTAGATTATGATGATTTATTCTCTGTCCAATGACCTAATCTTACTCTGCTAATAGAAGTTCCACATACATTGATCAATATTTGAAAACCAAACTATCATAACCGATCAAAAAAACCCAATCAATCAGGCCAAGTTCAACCAACCTGATGACCATCCAAGGGCCAAGACTGACCAGCAACCCTGATTTAGCACAATTAAACAAGTTGGTTTTAATGGAGCCAAGGCCAACTAATCTCAGCTGATTGAGCCATAGAATAATCGAATCAAAGGCTTATACTTGTAAAAACTCGAAATATCCTATAAGCCTCTATTAAAGCAAAGACAAATATACAAATTTATATATTGTACCATTCATCTATAAATATGAATAAGCTCCTCATAAAAGACTAATAAACAATTCGAATTACTCTTATTCCTTAGGTCTCGTTCACGAACGGATTCATATTCAACAATTCAATTTTTGCTTACACAAAGGTATTAAATCATTATTAACTATATAAAAAGATTCATAACCACATTTGATTTTTATACATTAAATTGTGTACATGAAAAAAATTATATACAAACATGATTTTCAAATAATTCTAATAAAATGTAAAATTTTATCCTGATCACAACATACAAATAAAATAATATAAAAATACATCTCAATCAATAAGTAATACCACCTCACTTCATTGGAGCCTTGTTCTTTCCTAAAAACTTGCAAGCCCAACAAGAGCAAGGGAANTATATATATATATATATATATATATATATATATATATATATATATATATATATATATATATATATTATTGCAATAAATATTTGGAGGGGGATTTTACAGACATACCACGGAATTCTTTACATTTGCATTTCTAACGCCCAACGGGCACACGCTTTCTCTGCAGCAAATTTCCAAAGTCGAGAAGCCCACAAGCTTTTTCTTCCCAAATTCGTCGCCGCCGGAGCTGGAGACTTCCTACCTCTGAACCCCCAAAACTTCTCCTGATTCAAAGAAAAAAGAGGGGAGGGACGAAATCGCGATGGCGGATTCGGGATCTTTTGGCTACAGCGGCGGCGACAATCCCGACAATCGACAACAGCCTGGACGACGCATTTATGATCCATACAAAGACCTCCAGATCCCTTACCGCGCCATATACGACATTCCGACATCACCTGAATTCCTTTTTCAGGAAGAGTCTGTTGCCCAGCGCCGCTCCTGGGGCGAGAACCTTACATACTATACAGGCATCGGATATCTCGGCGGCGCGGTTGGCGGCGCCTCTATCGGCCTCTANAATTCCTTTTTCAGGAAGAGTCTGTTGCCCAGCGCCGCTCCTGGGGCGAGAACCTTACATACTATACAGGCACCGGATATCTCGGCGGCGCGGTTGGCGGCGCCTCTATCGGCCTCTGCAAGGGCCTGCGATCTGCTGAACCGGGGGAAACCGTAAAGCTACGCATCAGCCGAGTACTCAACTCTTCTGGTCAGGACGGGCGGAGATTTGGCAATAGGCTCGGTGCAATCGGGCTCCTCTACGCAGGGATGGAGAGCGGCTTGGTTGCTGTGAGGGACAGTGATGATTGGATCAACAGCGTCGTGGCGGGGCTTGGAACAGGGGCGTTGTTCAAGGCGGCTAATGGGCCTAGGTCAGCGGCGATCGCGGGGGCGATGGGAGGGTTGATGGTTGGAGCTGCAATGGCTGGTAAACAGGTCTTGAAGAGATACGTGCCCATCTAGGGTTAGTTTTTTATTTTCTACTTCCCTTGCCTCGGTCTTGTTGGTTAAAAACATTCATGTATCATTCTTTGGCTTGAAAAATGGCCCTACTTTTTATAATTAACCTTAGCTATCACCACGAGCAAACCGTATGAGCTTCGCTGAATATTCTTATGAAAAGAAAATAGATAAATGGTGTCTAGATGTTCTTGCCTTAATGGCTTTAATGGTTGGCTATTGGTAATTCTATCCCAGAACTTATTCCTTGAGACATACTTTTCTGAGCTGTTGATGCTGGTAGTTAGCAATGTCCCTTTGGCTTGGTTCTTTTGCTATTGCTGTGATGTAAATTTACATATTTATGTACATGTTGTGCGCATCATCGACATTTAGCCTTGTTGTCTTTATTTGAGATTTTCTTTCAATAATATTTTAGCTTTTTTAATGAACAAAAATGATAATGTTAATTGAACTTCTCAAAATTATCAAGCCATCCTTCAAATTTCTTAAGATCGTATCTCTACTCGAATGTAGGAATAAAGTTTACATCTCATTCTTGTGTTGTGCGACTTGAGGTATTTCACTCTATTTTATAACCATTGTTATCATAATGTCTAACCATGTTGCTCTTTAAATCTAATTTGTATAACTCTTTATCAAGTCTTCTAGTAATATTATTCTTGTTTGGCTCCTTTTCGATCATATTCCTTTTTCATTTATTATATCAACTCCACTATTTAGTCCATTTTCTTTATTTTAATGTACGTGTATTGGTTATAGAGTCTAATCTCCCTCATCCACTTTGATCTCAAATTTTTGGATAATATTTATTTTAGTTTTTTTTAATTCGGCTATCACTAGGTGCTACTCTAGGATAAATCAATGGTTGCTAAACATCACCTTTTTATATTTCATATATTCAGTGTAGAGGTAGAGGTCAAGAAAATGGTTAATGAGTGATCAGAGGTTAGTAGTTATTATGAGTTGTGCCATATAGAGGGACTCTTTGTTGAGTGTCTAGCAAATTTCATTTAATGGCTAAATACATCAATTGAAAGGTAGAGGCTTTCTAAAGCGGAATTTAGCTATTATTATATGGGTTGGTGATCGAAGATTTGGTCCAACATGGTAGACTAAAGGCTTGACGCTTTTCTGTGGTGAATAGAGCTAATAGAGGGATCATGTTAAAGTTTAGATAGGGAATTGGCAAGAGAAGACTATTAGGGAGATAAATGAGAAAAATATTTTGATAAAATATGTAAATCATGACTTTTGTCATAAAAATAGTAGACTAACAATGGTTGGTGAGTAGCAATGAATACAAAATAGCCAAACACAACAATTTGAAGTTAAAGCCTTCTCAAGAGAAATTGGTAATTGTCACGAGTTTGATGATGAAATAGATGGTCCAACATGGGTGTTGGTGGAACCGGTGGAAGAATCATGCTTAGAGTTGTCGATGGATTAAGAGAGAGAGAGAAATATGTTTGGCTAAATATACGTATCATATTTTTATACATTGACAAATAGCATTTTTCTCTTTATATGATTGTGGATGGAAGTAGATCTCATTAACGATGTAAACTCTCTTGTATTCTTTCTCAGTGTTCTCCTTATAGACTATTTGTGTATTATTGCTCTTAGGAGTGCATCCTTCCCTAAGAATATCCTTAAACTAGATGATTCTAATAATATATTGTTTAAACCGGTGGAAGAATATCATTATTGTTTTTCACCTTTTCTTATTCTTTAATCTACTTATTTATCTAATATAATATACTTATGCTTCATGCTTCTTACTCTTAGTATTTTTTTTATAACTCAATACTTGAATCTTTATAGCATAGTTAGTGTAATCGCGGTTTATAACTAGTACCTAACGTTTGTAGGA
This sequence comes from Phalaenopsis hybrid cultivar, assembly GCA_002079205.1. Classification (NCBI taxonomy): domain Eukaryota; kingdom Viridiplantae; phylum Streptophyta; class Magnoliopsida; order Asparagales; family Orchidaceae; genus Phalaenopsis; species Phalaenopsis hybrid cultivar. Next base: position 340,299 of record JXCR01128610.1, on the reverse strand, counting down.
TATCCCCCTATTTTATGGTGCCCATAAGGCATTTCCTCATTTGAACTAACCAATTTTAGCCTTTAAAGTTATATTTTGTGTATATAATTGTTTTTTTTATAATAGATTTATGATACTTGAACCTATTTATATGGGTGTCATTTGATCTTTTAACATATTAATTGATAATTATTGTTTCCACATTCACCAATATTACATATTATGTAATCATATTTGTGTTCTTAAAGGTTAATCAAGTTCTCGCCTGTGAGATATGATCGTAGCGCATTATATCCCTCCCATGCAAGCATCATCAACCAAGCACCCTTTTGTTAGTGCCTTATTATAAGGCATTAGATGAGGATGCACCAGGATCTGTACTGCAAATTATTATTATTAATTAATTAATTAAAAGCATGTGCAACCATAATATTTAAATGAAAACCTATATTAAAAGAATAAGCTATGGTAAAATATTTAGAACTCTATATTACTCTTTTAAAAAGAGTTAAATGAAGCATATCAAATCAAATATTGGTACTAGAGCTTTTTGTTCTTCTTAAGTAGATTTCTGTGATGATAAAATGATGACATTGAGAAAAAGTGATGNATAGCTTTGCTTTTCAAATTTAAGTTATCTTCTCAATTCTAAAATGGCTACTCTGAATACATTAGTAATAAATATATATATATATATATATATGCATGTGCGTACCCTTTCATTTATTTCTACAATTTTTCCTTTTGGATGTTTATAGTGTTTTGTGAGATTATGCTTGCATCATATTTATTTCAGCTTGGCTTGAAAGTCTACTTATTTTTATATTCCANTAATCAAAATAAGTGAAAATTTTAAACAATGACCACCTTGGTGACATAAGTGCATTTAATGCGTTTAATAACAATGTCACTAACTTATACTTTATTACATTAATATTAAATCTTTTAGATTACAAAAATTCTAACTCTTCACTTCAGAAGAAGGCTAAAAAATTAGTCAGTAGTATAAATTAATGTAATACACTTAATATTAAACCCAGAGTCATCATTATATGTACTCTTTTTTTTATATGGAGTTCTTTGACGATGAAAAAGCAAAACTCATGCTGCGCCTCCCTTCCTCACTTTTATTCTTGTCAGCTGCTCTTCTGCTCCAATGTTTCTCTCAATTCTCACTCGCTCTCTCTCTTTATGCTCTTGTTCCTCTTTTCCCTTCTATACTACTTTTTGATTATTCTTCAATAATCTAGTAGTACCCCAAGCTCCCTCACTAGCTACACCAACCTCTTTTCTCTGCTCATCATCACCGAAATAGAAAAAAACGTAGTCATTCATCTCCTTTTAGTTAGCAAGAGGAGAACCTGAAGATGATGATCAATCCCTCCTTTTCTCAATAAAGGCTGCACCAATAGGGTTATAATTTTATTTTGTTCTAAATAACAACTCCAAAATAGTGCATCACTCTAAGATGGAAGGCTTAATTTTAACCCTTCATATAATTCTATTGCGGTTGGAAGCTCTTTATCGCTCAACTAATTCTAATGTTACTTGCCTTTGTGTTTACATATCCTTAATAACTTGACAGTGCCGACCAAGCTGTACATATATCTATCATCACTTTCTAAATGCCAATTAACTGTTCATTTAGACTTAAAAAGCTTTTTAATGCAATCGTTTCACTGATAATTCAACTTCGTTTGTTCTGGATCAATCTATAGAAAACTTGGCGTTTCTTTTTTGTCTATTATGCTGGAAAATTTATTCTTTGAAGTCCTTTTTCGACCCACCATTTTAACCCGTGACATTTAGTTTTTTTCATTACTTTCGCTTCATATCTAGGATAAACCTTCATAACTACGTAAGCTATGTGTGTGGCCAAATATTTTTTTAGGATATCTTACAATCTTTGTAAAAAAAGACTTGTAAAAATTGTCTTATCTATTTTCTATTAGTTTATTTTTTAAAATTAAAACTCTACTTCTTTCCTAAGGTATGACTGCAAGGTAAAGAAATGCATATCTATTTTTATAGCTTTGCTTTTCAAATTTAAGTTATCTTCTCAATTCTAAAATGGCTACTCTGAATACATTAGTAATAAAAATATATATATGCATGTGCGTACCCTTTCATTTATTTCTACAATTTTTCCGTTTGGATGTTTATAGTGTTTTGTGAGATTATGCTTGCATCATATTTATCTCAGTTTGGCTTGAAAGTCTACTTATTTTTATATTCCTGTCGAAAGAGATTGGAAACTGAAAAGTTCTACTAGTCTCCAGGAAATTTGATGTAATTCTGGTTTCGTTCAATTTGTCCCCAAGTAAGTTTTTAGTGAATGCAGTATGATTATTTTCATCAATTCTACCAAACTTCCATGTGTGCAACGCTATACATCCCATTCTTATAGATTCTTTCGGTCAAAATCTAATTGCAGTAAACTGCTATCAAATTCTTAAAGAATAATGTGTCAGTATTCCATTGAAAATGATTTCTTCCAATGCGCTTACTTTTTTAACATATAATGAGCTCATTTAGTTTATTTTATTTCCGTTTAATAGAATCACATATTAATTTTATTGGTGGAGCGAATAGCTAATGTTTTTTCTGCTGTAATTGTTGAGGCATGCAAGAGTAATAGGTTTATTCTTTACATTATAGGTAAAAAAAAAATATGTTGGTATAGACATACCGAATTATTGCTTTCTTCCACTTACTTCAATGTTTTGGGTTAGAAGTGGGCATGACCACTTGTGGTTCTTGTTGTTTATGGGTCTTTGGTGCCATCTATCATGATTTAGGGAGGTTCTTGAGTATGACTATCACTACAACATCACATGATTACGTGTGTTTTTTGTGTATGATCTCATTAGCGTTAAGAAAAATAAAAAAATTCATTTGAGTAAGGGGTGATGTGGATAGTTTCCGCATGCAAAGAGATTGTTAAGGCATGTTAGAATAATGAGATTTTAGCCTCACATCAGAAAGAAATATTAATGGGCTCTTCAGGGTCACTTGTGGTTTTTGTATTTTATTTTTTGGTTTTGTTTTATTTTGTTTATATTTTTATTTAAAATGAAATATATTTGATATATCATAAGATGACGAAATCGAGTTCATTGGCTTTTGTTGTTGTTTGTTTAGCACAGTTTAATTGAAATGCTAAAGCTTTTACCTTTTATTGGAGCAGAATTGTTTATTATTGGCCACTTTTTTGAGGCAATCCAGTCACGTGGCGGGTTGCTTAATGGATATTTCTGAGATTAGTGCTAAGCTGCGGTTTAAGGCTTTAAACTTCAAAGCAATTTCTTTCCATTAATGAAGCTTGAACTCCATCAGTGCATAGTTATGTTGCTTAATGGATATTTCTGAGATTAGTGCTAAGCTGCGGTTTAAGGCTTTAAACTTCAAAGCAATTTCTTTTCATTAATGAAGCTTGAACTCCATCAGTGCATAGTTATGTTAATTTCATTCGTAATATTATTACCTTTCAAGTTATGTTCTGCTGTACACGAATTTGATAGTACGGTTGTCATATACATATTTGTATAATTTGTCACCCTTAGAAGTCATTAAAACCCATCGGTATTGTTATGATGGAGCTCTGTCCGCCCAATCTGACTCCCGCTCCCGCTGTCTCTCGACCACGATCCTGCTCCCGCTCCTCTGTCGCGAATCGTCGCAACATCTTTCGCGACCCTGCTGTTTCCCGAACAGCTCCCGCCTGCGCTTGCGTCTCTTGCCTCCGTTCGTGTCTCCCGCCTTTCCTTAGCTTGGAAGCATCGCTTGGCCTCCTTTTCACGGTAAAAGGAGCGACTCTCCTTCAGTTTAAGACAACCTCTTTTGTGTTCTTCTTGGGCAATTTTGATTCNGGCTTTTGTTGTTGTTTGTTTAGCACAGTTTAATTGAAATGCTAAAGCTTTTACCTTTTATTGGAGCAGAATTGTTTATTATTGGCCACTTTTTTGAGGCAATCCATTCACGTGGCGGGTTGCTTGATGGATATTTCTGAGATTAGTGCTAAGCTGCGGTTTAAGGCTTTAAACTTCAAAGCAATTTCTTTCCATTAATGAAGCTTGAACTCCATCAGTGCATAGTTATGTTAATTTCATTCGTAATATTATTGCCTTGCAAGTTATGTTCTACTGTACACGAATTTGATAGTACGGTTGTCATATACATACCCTTAGAAGTCATTAAAACCCATCGGTATTGTTATGATGGAGCTCCGTCCGCCAAATCTGACTCCCGCTCCCGCTCTCTCGCGACCACAATCCTACTCCTGCTCCTCTGTCGCGAATCGCCGCGACATCTCCCGCGACTTTGCTGTTTCCCGAACAGCTCCCGCCTGCGCTTGCGTCTCCCGCCTCCGTTCGTGTCTCCCGCCTTTCCTTAGCCCGGAAGCATCGCTTGGCCTCCTTTTCATGATAAAAGGAGCGACTCTCCTTCAGTTTAAGGCACGACCTCTTTTGTGTTCTTCTTGGGCAGTTTTAATTTCTCGGGATAGAGGAACATAAGTGCAATGAGTAGTTCCTTGCGGCAGAAGGAAGAAGAAAGAAGAAGAAGATTGTTCTCCCTTGACTTCTTCTTGGTGGCTTGTGGCAGAATATAAATTGAGTTTATTTCTCTTGTAAGTTTATCTTTCTTCAGTGTATCTCGGTGTAGAGAGAGAAGAAGAGAGAGCAAGGAAGTGAGAGATCCCTCTTGTAAGTCGAGACGATCTATTGGTATAAATTCTTCAAGTAGTAAAATTCTTTGCAACACCGTGGACGTAGGCAATTTGTCGACCCACGTAAATTTGTATGTTCCGCTGTGTTACTTTTTTTTGGAGTGAATTTTCTCGTGCTATTTTTCACTTCGTCATCGATCGTTTTATTTTATATATATATCACAACAAGTGGTATCAGAGCTCGTGGTTTTGAATCCGAGGAAAGACGATGATTCTATATTAAATGAAGGTTTCATGGATCGAGAAGTTTGATGACACAAATTTTGGTTACTGGAGGATGCAGATAAATGACTACTTCTGTGGGAAAAAACTTCATCTTCCGTTATTGGGGAAAAGACTTGAAAGGATGGATGAGGCTGAATGGAATTTGTTGAATCGACATGTTCTGGGTGTTATTTGATTGACCCTATCGAGGTCCGTTGCACACAACTTCGTCAAGGAGATGATGACTGCAGATTTCATTGCAGCTTTATCCAGTATGTATGAAAAGTTATCGGCGAATAACAAGGTGTTCTTGATGAAGAAGTTATTCAATTTAAAGACAGCAGAATATGTTTTTGTTGCTCAACACATGAATGATTTCAATACTACAAATCAATTGTTGTCTGTTGAAATTGATTTTGATGATGAAATATGTGCATGATATTGTTGGCATCATTGTCAAATAGCTGAGAAGTCATGATGATGACAGCAGTTCTGCAGGTAAATCTAAACTGAAATATGATGATATTCTTGATTTGATTTTGGCTGAGGAGGTGCGCAAGAAAGATTCTTACGAGATCTCATGTACGAGTTCGACAGTGAATGTTGATTTCAGAGGGAGATCACGGGATAGAAACTCAAATAGGGGAGATTAAAATCAAAGTTTGTTCAGCAGACAACATGCTATAATTGTGGCAAGGCTGACCACATAAAGAGGAACTGCAGGAATCCCAAGAAAATGGAGAATGATAACACAAATGTGGTATCTGAAGAAGTGCAGGATGCACTACTGCTGACAATTCATAGTTCTGTTGATGTCTGGATATTGGAATCAGAGGCTTCTTTCCATACAACATTCCATCGGGAATTGATGTGAAATTATGTTGCAGGTGACTTTGGAAAATTATATCTGACAGATGGATAAACGTTGAATGTGGTAGAGAGTGGGTCTGGGGCACCCATTCCTCTTGTTCCACAGACAGATGTTGGAGAATCACAGAGCTATGAGGGAATATTGCAAGATGAAAATTCGAGCATGTGGGAGCTTACAGAACTTTCACTAGGAAAGAATGCATTACACAACAAGTGGGTGTACCGGGTGAAGACTGAGCTTGATGACAGTAAGAAGTATAAGACTAGTGTTGAAAAAGGCTTTCAACAGAGGCATGATATTGTTCATGCAGTGAGAATTGTAAGCAGAGTAACCCATGAAATAACTTGGAGACGCAAGGCTATGTGGACCCTGTTAATATGTTGACTAAGGATGTTACTCTTGAGAAACTGAAGTTGTGTGCACCTTCAGTTGATCGTCTGGTGTGAAGACAAGAGGTTTTGAGTTGCTGAGGTGGAGGATTCATGTTTGAAGAAAAGAGCAACACCGTCAGTGGAGGATTTGTGTTCCAGTCTCTAAGTGAGATATTTGTTATGATGGAGCCCAGTCCGCCCAACCCGACTCCCGCTCCTGCTCAGTCGCGGCCACAATTCCGCTCTTGCTCCTCTGTCATGAATCTTCGCGACATCTCCTGCAACCCTACTGTTTCCGAACCGCTCTCACCTCCGCTCGCGTCTCCCGCCTCCATTTGTGTCTCCCGCCTTTCCTTAGCCCGGAAGCATCGCTTGGCCTCCTTTTCACGATAAAAGGAGCGGCTTGCCTTCAGTTTAAGGCACAACCTATTTTTCCTTCTTGGACAGTTTTGCTTCCTCGGGATAGACGAAGAGAAGTGCAATGAGTAGTTCCTTGCGGCAGAAGGAAGAAGAAAGAAGAAGAAGATTGTTCTTTATTGACTTTTTCTTGGTGGCTTGTGGCAAAAAATAAATTGGGTTTATTTTTCTTGTAAGTTTATCTTATTCGGTGTATCTCGGTGTAGAGAGAGAAGAAAAGAGAACAATGAAGTGAGAGATCCCTCTTGTAAGTCGAGACGATCGACTGATGTAAATTCTTCAATTAGTAAAATTATTTGCAACTCTGTGGACGCGGGCAATTTGCCGAACCACATCAATCTTTGTGTTTCGCTGTGTTATTTTTTTCTGGAGTGCATTTTCTCATCGTCGTCGATCGTTCTATTTTATATATATACTACAATAGGTATTGTGTACCTTATATGACAATGATACATTCCTACTATCCTAGACATTTAATCCATTTAGCTCGCTTCTATTCTTTGTTCTAGGACTCAACTGACCTGAAGTTACTATAGGATGATCTTAGGATCACGTTGGACTCGTGTGGCTCACTCGAACGGGACCTGGCTTTAGAGGTGGGTTGATTCCAAATCATAATTTATAAAGTGGAGAGGAGAGAAAAAGAGAACTTAATGAAAGTGTAAACGAGTCAAGTCGAGCTCAAGTCATTCTCAGCTTGAATTATGATCATAATTAAGCAATTAAATTCAATAAGGAACTTCATTATTATTTCAATATACAATCAATTCCTTTAAATAGACTCATTAATAAATATAATTCAGAAACTAAACAAGAATAATCTGATGCTTTCTTTCACCGAACTATATTGACCAAACAGTTTCTTTATTAGCAAAAACTGCATTGTGAATGTATGCATTAGTCCTACAAAATAAACTCCTAAATCTCCAAACAAATATAAATAAATAAAACTTCTAATTCGGTAACTTCATACTTTGCTGAAATAAACTAAATTCTCTATGAAAATTTCCAACTAAAAGAGGAAAATTATTCCCTACAAAAAAGGCTTATAATCACTAAACCCTACTCAACCGGAAACTGGAGAGCAGCTCTAGCCATGGCTAAGCTCCCTTCATAAGTATGATTTCCTCCGATAAATCCACTCATATGAACAAAAACGCATCTGGAAATTCCAGACTCCTTTGAAAGTTCTTCTTCCCTTAAGCCCCTCCATGACAATGGGAGAGCCCTCCGGCTCTCAAATTTATCGGGTGACACCGCAACTGCTTGAACCCGCCAACCTTTGCTCCGATCATCCTATCAAAAAAAAAATCAACTTCTTTAAAGTTCTATCTTTTATAGCTAGTGGATGATAAAAATATGGGGCATTTACATACATGGCAAATAAATCTTATGTGTTTAAATATATCACCCCTAACTTCCATAATTACACCCAAAGCACGCAAAATTTTCATATAATGTCATAAAAAAAACCACTATTATCACTTTTTAAAAGTGAAATTTAGCTTTTTCATGTACAAATTTAAAGCACCGAAGTATCATATATGTAAAAATGAGATATGTAAATAGATAATTGTATGACATCACATGTGAGTGACATGTATGTAAATTTCCCTAAAAATTTATACCTGATACAAAATATATTTGATGGGTGGATCAATCTTCAACTCCTCTTCAAGCTCAAACAGATGAAGTTTCCACTGTTAATAAAAAATATTAATCTAGCCATCAGCAAAGATTAAACAAACATTCAAATGGCATAAAATAAAAACCATTGGCACATATAATGTCAACAATTTAAAAATTCCATGTAATGTTAGAAATCTTACCGGGCAAAACGTATCGAGAACCACGATTTCACCGCTCGGATCAATGTTTCTTCTCGACTCTATGCATTGAAGGACAGTAGACCTTGCTGGTAACCATGATTTTGCATAATAACGAATACTCTGAAATCAAGCAAAAAAATAAGCACAACAAATGATTCCAAGATAAAGCTTATATGAAGTTTGAAAAATGTTAAGATAGCATAATCACAACATTTAGAACACAAAAGGGCAAAAACAACAACATAAATGATTCCAACCTCCAAAAACTCGCTGCCAGCGAGACTCATTGCCCACCAAAAGGCTTCATTTTCCTTTGCTGCAGATTGATCTGGATCCACCCAGTCCAGATTTAAGCGCCCAACTCTTGAAGACAAATGGGTGTTATTCACATATCTTGGTGGCAGATCCGTTTCGTATTGGTTAATTCCATTGTCGATAGCATCAATTGCCTGAAAAAATAAACAAGTTGTGAACTGATGCGTGTATAAAAGAGCAAAATATCCATGCTCTTGAGTGTTTACTTTGTTGTCTAGATCCACATCCGCATCTTATCCTTAGGTTATCATATGTTCATCATATTGCATTACTTTTCACAAGAAAAAACGATAAAACAAATTATTAAATGCCTAAAAACATTATTAACAACAACAAAAAAACTATCCAAACATGGGGACCTACGTGCTAAATAAATTGATCGTAAAATATGTGAAAATTTAGGCTTAAAAATATTAAAAAACTAGTACCTCGACAAAGCTTTTGTATACAGCCAGATAGAGCCGTTGAACATCTTGGTGTTCATAATCAAGCTGAAGCTCCTTTGCAATTATCTCTTTACCATAGTGCTGTGGAAGAAATCAGCTAATAAAATGTGTGAGAACTACCAAAAAAATAGATAAAAATCACCGGTTTTCAGATGCCTAAAAGGTTCATTTTATGGCTCAACTATTACACAAAGAAAAGAGGAAATTTAGTGTACCTTTTGCTCTCATGAAAGGAGAATAAGGCTACAATATAATCTATATCATTCAATAATATTTCTATTTCAATATCCCAGGCATGTAAAATCGAAAGGCAAATCCATTCTCACTAAAAGTGATAACAGGCTTCTGCAGAAGCTCCTAGGATTTCATGGTAATTTATTTTCCATTTTGAAGTCACAAGAGTATTTGTGCATTCAGATAATTTTATTTGCAAAAAAAAAAAAACTCTGGTAATAAACTCTGATAATACTAGAGTAAAATTTAAATATAAATTATCATTGCTGATGCAACTCCAACAAGTAGAACTAATAAAATTTAAAAGTTACAATCAGATCATCTAACTTTTGATCAGATTCAACTGTAAATTCAGAATCATTCATTTTTTAAATGTATGAACAGTCATTTGAGCTGGCATTAAACTATAGAAGCCATCAATGATAATCCTTTTCAGACATTTATATGATACCTTGTAGATAAGTCCAGCACTGCTAAGTTTGGTTTTAAATCCATGACCGAAAGCCTCGTTGAACCCTTTCTGATGGTGATCATACCGATCACGGTCGGGATCATACACGCCCCCAACATCAAGCACAGCGTCCAAGGTATCCAGTAACTGGAATTCAGTTTCGCAAAATCATGGCAGATAATTTATAAGCTCAATTCAAAATTTTGTCACCGTTAGAACATAAGCAAAATGTTTATCAGCCATACAAATATAGAATAAGTGAGAAAAAAATAGAAGAAAATTTTGAATACTTAAATGGATGAGAAAAGTATCAAAGAACATACATGGAAGATGATTGAGATGCTACATAATGCTAAAAGAAAAAACAAATGCTTTCCAATTCATCAAAAATAAAAAAAAACAACAACAAAAACAACAAACCTTTATCTCACTAAGTGGTGTGGGCTACATAAATCCTTTTTCTCCATTGCGTCCTATTACGTGCTTATTTTCATTTAATTTTAATAAAATTAAGATGATGTTTTATACGATATGCCCAAGCATTTCTAGGTTTACATGTCTTTCCTAACACAAGTCGAATCTAAAACATATATTCTCCTAACCGGTTCATCAGATGATCGACATTTAATGTGACCAAACCATCTAAGACGACTCTCTAACTTTTTCCGCCACTGGAGCTACACCAATTCTGTCACATATATATTCATTTCACATTTTGTCTTTAAGTGTAAAATAAAAAATAATAATAAAAACATTCATGCAACGCATTCATGTAGCAGTTTCGATTTTCGCTTTCTAGCATTTTTGTTAGAATTTGTGACCTAATTTTTTTGGGCTTGGATCGAAAAGTTAATGATCCAACATAGGTTAGTTGAACTCATGGGGAATTTTTAGGGAGGTTTATGGTGATAGCAGTGAGATTGGCCCAACAAGCACAATCCCGGAGCCTACCCGGCTAGCATCGATTCCACACACACAAACATCACGTCAAAATACTACTATCACTATCTTCTTAAAGGTGAAATAAAACATTCCATGCATAGGTTTGACAATAAGGTATTATAAGTGTAAATATCAAATTTTGACTGTCAGATATGTAAATACATAAGAAGTGTGTGGTATGTATGCAAATTTCCCATATATTTATTATGGTTTTGTGTGTGAAAAGTGTTGACCACCAAACCATAAGTAATCCACTTTATAATCATCTTTAAGGTTAGTGAATTGTCTTCCCATGTAAATCTGAGTTTGTTTTCTTTTTTAGTGTTCATCGCATGAAATTTTGTAACAATTTCTATTACTTAATGACAGAATAAAATGATTTCAAGAAGGCAAAATTTGCAAATTGCACAATTGAACTTGCTTAAAGATCCCATGAAACAAGCAACATTTACAAAACTGCATTTCTATTTCTTCGTTCCCAGCCACCTTGACTATTATTCTTCAAGTAGCATCATTTAACTTCCCATGAATAAAAGAAAAATTAGACAGGCTACTAGTCAAAACTTAGACCATAAAATAAGAGCACAAGCTTCAGTAAAGTTAACAGCTTCATTCATCGTCTCTAATGCTGAAAAAGGAATTTTTTTTTTCTTTTGCCGTTACATTCACATATTCTGCTTCTGCAATGAAATATCTCTATTCAAATTGTTCCTCATGCTTCAATTCTCATAAAAAGACACAGTTTTGCAAATTCAGCAAAAAAGTCATCAGATGAATAGTAATCAGCATAATCTTATCGTCCTTCTTCCCTATGTAATCAAAAAGCTCCCATCTTTTATACTAATCTTCTTCTACAATCTTATTCTAGTTGAGAAACAGAATAACTTTTCTAAATATTNGCAAATTCAGCAAAAAAGTCATCAGATGAATAGTAATCAGCATAATCTTATCGTCCTTCTTCCCTATGTAATAAAAAAGCTCCCATCTTTTATACTAATCTTCTTCTACAATCTTATTCCAGTTGAGAAACAGAATAACTTTTCTAAATATCTATTTCCTCGCTCAACAGCAATGGCGTTGTCATATTGATACCAAGAGACCAAAATAAATAAATAGCAGCGAGAGAGAGAGGGAAAAGCAGGCCTGCGGGTCCCTTGATCGAACGATCTCGGCGCCGGCGAACTTTTCCGTGAGGCGGATCATGAAGCAGCCTAGGGCTTCATCGCAGTGGAAGCTTCCGTTGTGGGTGCCGACCCTCTTGAGCGCGTTAGGGTTTGGTGAGCCAGTGGAGAAGGCAGCCGTCGCCGCCATGGGAAATACTCGCCTTTTGGTTTCAACGAACAAGAAGGATCTCCGATACCAGTTCCGGGCCAACAACATGTCGCGCAGTTGGGCTATTTGCAAGACCATTAGCACGTAAAGGCTAGTTAGAAATTGGCCGAGGAAATTAAGGCGTATTGTTGGGCCATTGTTAGGTCATATGAGCTTCCTACATGGATGGGCTGGGCCTTTTTTGAGAACTATGTTAATAATATATTGTTTAATTTGATTTTTACCGACTAAAAGTCAGTGGTTTGTTTGTAGGAAGCTGAATCAACTCGTTATTCTTTTGGAAGTGTTTGGTTTGAAAGAAAATGGGTATAGTCTATTTGTATCCATGTAAAAAAAGACATGCCATGCTGAATCAGGTGTCAAGTTGATCAGTAGGGCTGAGGAGTTGGTTTGCCGAGTTAAGTCTATTGCGTTGACTTGTCAAGTTTATTTCATACTTCTACAACAATGAGATGACATATAAGTGCACTATATGATATAAACTGCATAATGGACATGACATTACACGTACATTTAAATATTTTTTTGTCTTATTAATTGTTGTATCAAAGCAAAACAACTCCAATATTTACAAATAGGGGCTAAAAGTTTAAATAGAAAAGGGGGACCTATTCCCATGGGCTATTCCTCTCTCCCTATATCTGTCCTTTTTTCTCACACTTCTCCTCAATGTTAATAAGATTTGGGCATAATTTATGGATTTATATAGATTCAACATCTTAAAAGGTGCAATGAGTCCGACATGCCTTCAATCTGAAGTTATGAGCAAATATCTCAAGAGGGATAGCAAAGATCATATTAGAGTAATTCACACTAGATGAGTAAGACATTATATCATTAAATCTTTTTTTTTTACGATTATTATTTCATTATAACTAATTTATTATATATAATTTTTCAATTGTGTGTTCATTTTCCTAGATTTTTCTAGTAAATCGGGAAATTTCCTTATTGTAAGTAAGTTTCCTAATAGTAAATGAAACTCTACCAAAAATTGTTGACCCAACTCTGCTCAATAGTTGAATGCTAGAGAAAACTTTGGAGAAACTTTTTCTAAAATATATTACATCTAAATAAAAGATAAATTCAATTAAACTAGGGATTTAAGAGCACTAGATCTTGCCCTAGGTAAAGTTTAAAAATTATAACTACTCTCTATAGGAGATTTATAGCTCTAAAGCTAAGGATAGTATGAATTTAACAAAATCATTTAAATTCTTTTATAACTGAGATATATTGTAAAAAAGCAATCAATCTAACAACATAAAAGAGATAAATTTTGTTTTTTTACAGATAACACTAAGGAAACTCACCCTATAAGACTGTCTAGCTAACAATTTATGAAATTACTCGTTGAGAGCGTGCCACAATGTCCTCAAGACAAAACCCCTATTGGTATAAGCCAAAGTGCCCTCTGGATGATTCATTAAAAGAGAGCCAAGCACCCCAAAATAGATGAATAGTTAACGTATAGTGAAATACGACACTCATCATTATCTGAATATTGTAATTCAAATTTGAGAAAAATAACGCATTTAAGAAATTCATTTTTTGTGCAAGAGAAATATATACTTGTCTTGTATATATTAGCAATTCATAGCTTCTTGTTTTTAATTTTCTTATTATTTTTAGAGTCGTTTGTCAAAGAGAAAAGTGAATTAGGCAACCAAATATATACAACTAAAAGAAGACATGTCAAGCTATCAGGTGTTGAGCTGGCCAGCCAAGTTGACCTGAAGAGTTCACCTGTAGTCCACTTGTCGAGTTAACCTTTCAACTTCATTTCATATAGCTATAGAGAAAGACATTACATAAAACTTCAAAATATGAAATAAAACTGTAAGATATGACATAAAATACAAGATGTGGTATGTCGTTATGTATTATATATTTTTATTTCTCATTAAATTTTATAATAAATCAAAATAACACATCAATATTTATAAACAAAGGGAGGTCTCTTCCCAAGATGTTGTTCCTCTCCCTCTCTCTATATCTCATTTTCATCTTTTGCTTAAAGATAGGAGGATTTAGCCATAACCCACGAACATATTTGGATTCAAAATTTTGAGAAGTGTAATGAGTATGAACATGTCTTAAATTTAAAGTTACGCTTAGAGATTTATAGAGGAACAACAAAGATTATACGGGAGAAATTCTTACTAAATGAGATACTGCATTAACTTTTCCATTTTTATAATTATTATTTCTTCATTTAAGCTCTCCTGTCTCTTTTTTTCCTATTTATGTATTCATTGATGTTTTTATTTTCTTAAAATATTTTTTGGTGAATCAATGAATTTACCCCTCATAAATAAATTTCCTAAGAGTTAAAAAAAAATTGCCAAAATTTTTAGACCTTACTCGATGCAGTGACCAAATGTTAGGGACGACATTGAAGTGACTCTTTCCATACGATAACTTGGGCTTCTCTTCTCTCTCTATCTCTTATTTTTTTCTCCTCAATACTANCTCGGGGTTCTCTCTTCTCTCTATCTCTTTTTTTTTCTCCTCAATACTTGTTGGATTTCTTCATAACTCACAAAAATATTTGTGCTCAACAGTATTTAAAACATAATTTTGAATTTTTTGGTATTTGTTTGTAAGTAAATGAAATGTACATTAAAATCTTAAGAGATTTCAAACTCAGTTATTATTACATTCATGGAGTATTTCAAATTTGATTGATTTGGCTACGTTCCAAACAAACTCCATGTTACGGCCAATAACACCACTAGGAACCGCCTATAGCCAGCTCCATTTGCTGTTACCCGCCACCACCAGGAGCCACCCATCACCATTTGATGTTACCCGCCACCACTAAGAACTATAGCGTCAACTTTGAAAGATTCAAGCTCATCTGAAATTGTATTGGATTAATTTCANTTTGTTTGTAAGTAAATGAAATGTACATTAAAATCTTAAGAGATTTCAAACTCAGTTATTATTACATTCATGCAGTATTTCAAATTCGATTGATTTGGCTACGTTCCAAACAAACTCCATGTTACGGCCAATAACACCACTAGGAACCACCTATAGCCAGCTCCATTAGCTGTTACCCGCCACCACCAGGAGCCACCTATCACCATTTGCTATTACCCGCCACCACTAAGAACTGTAGCGTCAACTTTGAAAGATTCAAGCTCATCTGAAATTGTATTGGATTAATTTCTTGCCAAAAGTTAGACATTCCATAAAACTACAATGACAAGAGTAAAAATTATTAAATAAGACTTGTGAGGCGTGCCCGTAAGTTATAAATAATTAAATGCCATGACGCATACAGTATAAGAAATCGGGTACATATTTCTCCCCAACCGGTAGACCATTTTTTAAAAATTTACAACATTATTATCATCTGCTCCACCTTCAACAACCAAATTAATTTAGGTCACCCGCTTTTACATTTCTACCCACACACGTCCCTCCTTCTTCCAAATCCGTCCTGCGAAGTATCCCAAAACCTGAACCACCACTCAATACCATGATAACGCCGGCGGCCGGAAAACTCCTTTCTACAGCCATCGCCGCCGCCGCCTGCTTCTTTTTTCTCGTCCGCACCATCATCTCCCTCAAATCCCTTATCTTCCTCATAGCCCGCCTCTATCGTTGGATCGAAGATCACACGCAAGCCCATCAGACCTTCACCATCCCTCGCCAGGCCGACGATGACTTGCCGGAGAACCTTCTTTACCGCAAGGCCGCAGCTTACGTCGCCGCTCTGCCCGCCGCCGAAGACTCCGACCACACCTCCCTCTTGTCTTCCTTCTCCCGCCCCAACGACCTCTCCGTCCACCTCATCCCCGGCCAAACCGTTCTTGACTCGTTCTTCGGAGCTCGCCTGTCGTGGACGTTTGTCTCCCCCGCCGGCTCCGGCGATTCTCTCGTGCTCCGCCTCCGCCGTCAGGACCGCCATCGAGTTCTCCGGCCGTATCTACGGCATGTCGAGAGCGTCGCGGAGGAGATCGAAATCCGTAGAAAAGAGATAAAGTTGTATACAAACGCGGCCGGCTCCGCCGACCGGAGGTGGAGATCGGTGACGATGAGCCACCCGGCGACTTTTGACACGCTGGTGATGGACACGGAGTTTAAGGCCCGGGTTCGGGCCGACTTAGAGCTATTCCTAAAAGGCCGGGCTTACTACGCTAGGCTGGGCCGGGTCTGGAAACGGAGTTACTTCCTCTACGGGCCGCCGGGAACCGGTAAGTCCAGCTTTGTGGTGGCCATGGCACGCTTCCTCGGTTATAACGTCTACGACCTTGATCTTTCCCTAGTCTCCGGTGCCGGAGATCTCCGCTCGCTCCTCCTCGATACGTGGCCGCGCTCTGTGATACTGGTTGAAGACCTCGACCGCTACATTGCGGCCGCCACCGGCGAAGGGCGTATTTCAGGTATTGTTGCAGGTTAGTCAACGGTGAAAAGTGGAAGCCAACACACTACTGAGCCGAAGTTTTAGTTTTTTATATATATTGTTATTTGATTAACAGGGCTGCTCTGCTTCATGGACGGCGTGTTCTCCTGCTGCGGTGAGGAGAGAATAATGGTTTTTACTGCCAGTGGGGAGAAGGAGGTCGCCGGCCTTGAACAAGAAGTGGTCCGGTCTGGTCGGGTGGATTTTCCGATCCACTTCCCTCGCTGTGACTTCACGGCATTCAAGACAATGGCGGGGAGCTACCTCGGTGTTACGGACCACAAGCTATACGCGCAGGTTGAAGAAGGGTTTCAGAACGGCGGACAGCTGAGTCATGCCGAGCTCGGAGAGATCATGTTGGCGAATCGGTGCTCGCCGAGCAGGGCGATTAAGAATGTAATTAGTGCTCTGCAACGGTCGTCTTCTTCGACTCCGGCCGCCGCGGTGGAGAAGAAAGAATGCGGTGGTAAAGTTGAGGAGGGGATTAAGGAAGGGGGAAAGGAGATTAGGAGGCTATATGGGTTGATTAGGATGCGCAGTTGGAGCAAGAAGGAAAGGAGGATTCCGGCGGAGATCAACGGCGTTGTTGCCGGCGAGTAATTTTTAAGGTGTTAATGTTCGTTCGGTCACTGCTGTAACTCGGGAGGATTTTGAGAGTTATACTGGTGGGGCTGTCAACGGGCCAAATACGAACAACACGAATAAATGTTTATTTACTCGTGTTCAGCTCGTTTTGACTCGAAATACTACTAATCAATTATATATATATATATATATCTTTAATGAATAGTTTTTTTANAGGATTCCGGCGGAGATCAACGGCGTTGTTGCCGGCGAGTAATTTTTAAGGTGTTAATGTTCGTTCGGTCACGGCTGTAACTCGGGAGGATTTTGAGAGTTATACTGGTGGGGCTGTCAACGAGCCTGACACGAACAACACGAATAAATAATTGTTCGCTCGTGTTCAGCTCGTTTTGGCTCGAAATACTACTAATCAATTATATATATATATATCTTTAATGAATAGTTTTTTTAAAATTTTAATTTACTACAAGGCTACAAAGATTTATAATAATTAAAAGTATTAACGAAGAAAATAGAATAAAAATTATTAAATTAAGTTCAAATGATGTTTTAAATCTTGCCCTAATCCTTAACATTTGATGGCTACGTGATTAGAGTTGTTATAATGACTCTTTGTTCGTGAACGGCTCGTGTTTGGCTCGCTAAGCAAATGAGTCGAACACCAAGACATTTCTTGAGCTCGAAATATAAACGAGTCGTGTTTAATATAGGATATGAATTGTGATTTAAGTATATTTTTTATCACATCATTTAGGAAGATTATAATTAATCTTTCCCGAAATAAAAATATCATAATTAATCTCAGGTTCTCAACTATTTGATCAGTTTCGAGCTTCTAAGGAAATCGAATAATGATCCGTGTGTAAATATTTATTTAATATTTAAGTTTTACAGTCACATTAACATGCATGTATAAAAATTGTAAATAAAAAATATGTCAATGCTAATCTCGAGAAAATCTAATAGTAAAAATACAAAAAAAAGTATGACGGATAAAAGACCACTACCACAAGACACTGAGGTTCACTTGTCCAATATGGTGAAGCCATTCGCGCCAATACAAGCAAGGTCAAAACCGACCAAGCTACAAAAAAACGCCCAAATAATCAGACCTTAAGCTAGAGACAAAAATGTATCCAAGTCAACCAAGAGAAAGGCGATTCGAGGGAATATACAGTTCCTCAACATCTTCAATCATCTCAGAGAGGTGTAGATGTCCTTCACCAATTATTAAAGATCAACAGCTAGACGAGATTAGTCTATCCACTCATACCGACAAAGTTCAACTTGTCGAGCTCGCTCTATCGACCAAGCTCACTTAACCAAGCTGATCTTGCCAACCTGATGTTGATTAAGCCGAGTTGGTCGAACTAGAAAGCAGTTAAATAACAAGCTCATACAAGTAAAACACCAGAAATATCCTAATGCTGGTCTAATTAAAGTAAAGAGAGTGCAACATCACCACATTGTACGCTCTCCCATATAAATAAGGACATTATTTCGTGATTTAGTCATGTGTATTACTATTCATGATTGCTCACTACTCTCTTCGTCTCTTTATCTTTGTCATGCTCTATTATTTGGGTGTAATTTATCGATAAATCAAAATTTAACAAAAATATCTTTATCAAAAAATATAATATTTGTGATAGTTTATATATGCCGTTAAAAATATTAAGTATTATTGTACACAAAATGTGTCTATGATGATCATGGAAGATTGTCAGTTGTCCTGAGACAGCCAACTGGAAAGTTTTCGGACGACATATTCTTACATGTAAAAGACCCAAAATTTAGCAAGGGTAATAATGTAATTCTACTTTTGGCTCTTCTATCATCTATAAATATGACGGTTCTTCATGCAATAGAAGTTTTTGGTTCCCTTCTCTTGTGTATTACTATTCATGATTGATCGCTACTCTTTGTCTCTTTATCTTTGTCATGTTCTATTCTTTAGGTGTAATTTACCAATAAATCAAAATTCAACAAAAAATATATTTATCAAGAAAATATAATATTTGTGATAGATGTTGTTAAAAATATTAAGTGTTATTGTACCAAAATGCGTCCATAATGATCAGGAAAGACTGTCAGTTGTTCTGAGCCAGCCAATTGGAAAGTTGTCGGATGACAGATTCTTACATGCAAAAGACCCAAAGTAACGTATTAGACACCCCCCCCCCCCTCCCCGCTCTCAACCCTCTTTAGCAAGGGTAATAATATAATTTTACCTTTGGTTCTTATCATATATAAATAGGGTGGTTCTTTCATGTAATATAAGTTTTTGGTTCCCCTCTCTTGTAACCAAACAATTAAGTGGAGTAAAATAAGTCTAAGAGCCTCGGGATCATCCCAGTTGCTCCCAGGGGGCAATTCTTTCTTTCCCTTTGTCTTAGCACTTTATCCCTTGAGCATAATTACATGACAAATCTGTGTTCAAAATCCTAAACAGTGTGGTGAGCGTGGATAATGTCGTCAACAAGAAGAGGAGCAACACTGAGGAGAAACGCTCCAGAGAGACACTCATAGCAAAAACAAACAAGGGGAGCTTGCACATCAACAAATTCACTCCATTTATTCATCTCTATCGGCAATCTCTAAGAAATTGTTTCTTTCCCGTAAATTTGTGCATGCTCTACGCTACGAAATCTAGATACCTCCTAAGCTTCTCCCTCCATGTTACATGAAAGAATTTCGTTCATGTATAAAACTTTACCGGCTGGCCTTCTCTTTCGAGTGGAAAGCTCACCATGCCGGCCAACTCACCGGCTCGCTTCTCCCTCCCTATCGCACAAAAATCCACACAAGCTGCCTCACCGGCCGGTCCGTCCTCACTGTCAAGCGAAGAACCGCATCTGCTACCTCACCTGCCAACAGGCTTTTTTTGTCTCATTGAAAATTCATCACGCCTACCAACTTACCAGTCTACTTCTCCCTCTCCGTCGCACAAAAGGTCATCGTGCCCGTCAACTCTAAATGACAAATAAAATCAATAGTCAAACCAGACTTGTCGACCGACAACACAAACTAATGAATCAGCTCGGAGGAAAATGATTCAAAGCCGACAAGATATCACAAAAAGACACCAGAACGTAGCACAAAGAGCTTCTAAACAAGAAGTATCATTAGTGATCATATTTTTTGCAATAAAAAAATTATTATCCTTACCACATTTATCACTATCAATGAGCAATAAAATTGGGGAAATTAATATGTACGCTAAGAAAATGCTCCTGCTGATCTTGGAAGACTATCAGCCATCTTGAGCCAGCCGACGTAAAGATTGTTGAACAACATATTCCTTTATGTAAAATACCCAAAATAATCTATACTAACCTCCACTTTAGTAAGACAACAAATATCTTTGATCANTTTTGGGATCTTTGCTGATACTGGAATAGCTGCGAGACAACTAGAGGCTATGGAACCCTGCAGCTTAGGAATGTACTCTACTGCACCCATGCAGTCAACCTATGATCTAAGAAACTTACAGGTATATATATCCATCCATCACTCATGAATTCTATGTTGTTTATTTAATTATAATCAAAATTTCTCTGAAGGTATTAAGTGATTACAATGGGCTAATGACCACATGTAACACTAGCACGACTGCATTACCAGTGACAACTATTGATCTGTCATCATATGAGGAAACAAGCTTTAAGGTTCCCCAGTTAACATTAGAGGAGAAGAAGAAGAAGATAAGTAGGTACATGGAGAAGAAAATTGCAAGAAATTATAGTAAAAAGATCAAGGTAAATGTAGCTGAGATGTTTCAAAGAAATGCTTTAATTTATGATGTTTATGTTACATTGTCACTGACATGAAACAAAAATGTTATAGTATGCATGTAGGAAGACTCTAGCTGATAGCAGACATCGAGTTCGAGGAAGGTTTGCAAAGAATGATGAGGTTTCTCAAGCAGCACCGAGGCCGCCTAAAGCTGTCGATCATTAACATCATTATGATGAAGATGAAAGTATGTTATGTGATGTTCTAACTTTTGTGCTTTTTTTCTTCTAATCATATGGAAACTAAACAATACATTTGTTGAATGTAAGAAATACCAACTTTTCAATCACTTGTAGATGAGTAGACAACAATGCCAAACACAAGTTACTTGATTTAACTCTCAAATCTGAATAATTTTGAGAGTTGATCAGACATAACTCTACAATTTAAAAACTATATTAATAGAATGATCAATAGAACATAATAGAAGAAAATATTATTCCCAAGTTTTCTTTTCAACTAAAATTTTGCATTTTTGCATAAGAATAATTAATTTTAAATAAAGTATATCTAAAAAAAACATGAAGAATATTTGTTTAATGCAAAACATCAACAAAAGAAGAAATATTATATTGTCTATACATGAATACAATTTAAATGTTGTAGATTTCTAAATATTTTCCTTTGTTGACTTCAACTTGCAGACAACAACTAAGCAACATGAACAAATGCTTCAGCCTTCCATAACAATTACTCTGAGAAGCCATGGCCATGACTAAAAACATCAAAATTTTAGATGTTATTTCCTTTCATCCACATTGCTTTTACAATGATCCACTGTGTTGTATGCTACCCATTATATAAATGATTGCATGTACCTTGTTGTTATGTGTGTTGAGTAAATCAATATGTGGAATATATTCAATTCTCGCTGAGCTTTGCTCCTATATTTTTCTTCTTTTTATACGTTATATCTTTTCCTCACATTCTCATAAAAAATATATATAATAATAATAATAAAAACATGCATTATAATTGAAAATGATAGCTTCTACAACCCGCATTATCATTAGAGAGAAATATAAAGATTTAGATTTATATAGCATTTTTTAATTCATTATGTTTATTTTTAAATGTTTCAAAATTATAATAAGTAAATAAATTTATTTATTTTCTAAAATTTATTTTATGATGTACAACACCATCAATCAGCCAGCCCCATATACCTATGATGCATATAAGCTTTAATAATAATTGATGGTCATCCATGCTTTGTGCATCACATAGCTTGGTTAGTTGTTCTCATTAGATTAAATTAGTGCTAGCATTTTGAACACATTTAAAGATTTTTTTTTTTATTGTACTCTTTTCATAAATATTTAGATATCATGCCATATTGTATATAAGGAATAATAATAATAAAAAAGGCCATACTCATTTGTATGTATTTTTCCTCCCATTTACTCAGCAGTCCATCTTGTTTAGGATAAAATATTGCGTGCCAATGAGCTGGGTGGGTGCAGATTAGGTGCGGATTGGTAGCATTGTAGTGGCATTGTGGTGGTACTGCACCATGATAACATCATAATACTACCAGAATACCATCAAAATAACACATATAATAATATTCTGGTGGTATTTGTGGTGGTATTATACCTTAATACCACCACAATACCACCAATTCACACATACGGTGTCATGATGCAATATTTCACCTGTGTTTAGTGGGTGTTTGGCTCCAAGTAGTATTTATCCACTCTGAATATTGTTAAATCTGAAATAATGTTTGGTTCAATTAAGATTAAATTCAATTAAATCAATTTGATGTGTTTGACATATCTCTTTGAAGTACTTTCTTTCTAAGCTAAATCTGTTAAATCTAACTAATAGTTTGATTTAATAAATCTAAATTTAAGTCACAAAATACACGGAACAATAGAAAACTAAATTTAAGATGGCGTCGAATTTATCAAAGTTATAATTTATTAAATTTTTACAATATCTTATGTTTGACAATAAATTGTTTTGCTTTACTTATTTTAAGGAAGATATGCAAAATAAATATCTTTCATGTGAAATGTATGTCATATTTATTTGATCTAATTAGTTACTAAAAAAATAAAATAAAAAACTATTTTATTGTGAACTAGTGACCCATAGGTGGAGGAGAAAATATTATGTCTAGACAGCGCACGTCCGGACGACCAACCACCGGTGGCCACGTCGCCATGCACGTCAGCGACGGGCGATGTGGCAACCGGTGGTTGGCACAACCTCCATTTCCTTCTCTCTCACATCATCATCTCTCTCTGTATTGCAATGAATTCTTTTAATAAGAGTTTGGGTCATCTTCCCCAATGTTTGTTACAAGTTGAAGAAATGTTGGTGGAGGATTTGATTAAAACACCGAAGCACTTGCTTGACGTGATTCTCTGCAACATTGTGGGTTTTAATATTGGGAAAGCATTTCGTGCGAACGTCCGCATGTTAGCAAATCATAGGGTGTCATGTCATCTACAATTCAGATGTATGATGACGTGACACCCTATGATCACTATCTGGACGAAATATTTTTCTTCAAAATTGAGTCATATATGTGCTGATCAGGTTTCGAAAACGCACAATCGTGCAAATAACTAGCTGAAAATGATAATTTCTAAAACTCACATTATTATTAGAGAGATATTGAGATTTAGATCAGCATTTTCTTAAATAATTAGGTTTTATTTTGAGATATTTCAAAATTATAATAAATAAATAACTTTATTTTATGATAAACAACACATGACTCAGCCAACCTCATATCTATGAAGCATATAAGCTTTAACAGTAATTGATCCTCATGCATGCTTGCATGAATTAGGCCACATTCACAATATAAATTACACCAAATTAGAAATTTTGTTTTTGTTTCAATTTTTACCTAATGAAAGGATTTTATTATGTTAATAAGTAGCACTCTGATTTCATCAATTGATTAATTGAGTACTCGTTGCGTCGGAAATTCTCGATGCTAATAGCTTTGAAACATTCTGACACTAATTCACATCTCCAGCCGAAACGATGGATGCAAATGATGACAGAAATCAGCGTTCACAAACAATGAACACAGATACCACAACTAATGTTTATGCCATGAGAGTCATGTCGAAAACTGCTAACATCGACAATGTTGAACCCAAATGCGTCGATCCAATTTGTTTGCATTGGCTATGATTGACACTAATTGTATTTGTGATGTCTGTTTTTTGCATAGATCATATATCCGACGAAAATCCGTCGTTTTTTTATGGATTAACATCAGAATTGACAACGTCATTTGAAAATTTTATCAATCACAACTAACAACCAAGTCAGCAACTCACCTACTAGCAAGTCAACATTTTATATAGTTATAGGATACACTATAATGTCAAACACATTTAAATATATAAATTCATATTACATTCTTTTCATAAATTTTTAGACATCATACCCTAAGTGTTAAATAAGGAACTTCATACAAAAATAATAAGCCATTTGTTACATGTTACTAGTTTTTGTGCATTGTTCCTCCCATTCACTACTCATTGGCCACAAATAGGATTTACCGCTAAATTCGAATTTATCAAATCCAAATATAATTGATCCCGAATAATGTTTGGTTCAATGATGATTGAATTCAACATAAATCTCTTTCGAGTATTTTCTTTCTAAAATAAATATGTTAGATTTAATAAAACCGGATTCAAGTCACGAAATAATACAAAAAAAGGGATTTAAGATGGAGCAGATTTATCGAAGTCAAAGATAATGTTTGGCTGGATTTACGTTAAACCATTAGCTTATTTTGTTGTGAAGCAGCGGCCAGCGGAGCCCGACAACTAAAAATAGAAACTGTGCTCTTGCATTTGTCCATTTCCTTGGCTTCTCCATCACCATATATATTACTCAATAAGAATTTGAGTCATCTTCTCCAATGTTCGTTTGATGCTGAAAAAATGCTGGTGGAGGATTTGATAAGAACGCTGAAACACATTTCCCTCGACATAATTCTCTTCAATCGGGTTCTATATTACTTTTTATGAGTTTTTGAAGGCTTTAATGTTGTTTATAATTAATGATCTTGTTCGTTTAATATTGAGAAAGTATTAATGAATGACTGCAAATCACAGGGCATTGTGTGCATCATTACGGGCCGGCGCTTCCATGAGTTACTGTCAGGGACGTGCATATATCACTCGGATGTAATATTTTCTCTTTAATATTGAGTTGAGTTGCAATCGTGCTGGTCAGGATAAAAAAAGACACGATCATCTAAATGACTGGCTGAAAATGATAATTTCTACAACACTCATTATTAATAGACAATATTTTTTTATTCATCTTTGCAATTATTTAATTAAGTTTTTGTAGGGTTGAATGGTTAATTGACAAATATTGAGATTTGGATTTATTTAGCCTTTTTTTAATTATTTATGCTTCATTTTGAAATATTTCATGATCATAAAAAATAATTAAATTGATTTACTTTTAAAATTTATTTTATGTAAATATTATTGGATTAAATTCATATATAAATGAATCCATAAAGTGACAAATTATATATTATTAAGGTGATAATAATAATTATGCAACACCTAACTTCTAATAATAAATAGTGAAGAGAAGCTTCAAGTATGTTCAAATAATAAACTTCTCTCTGTTCTCTCACATGAAAGAGGAAGTATTACGTGCGGCGATCGACCGTAAGTTCGGACGAGATAGGCCGTCGTGAATCCACAGTAGCGTGGTTGCATCTGAACCATCTTCCGGACGAGTTGTAAGCCGCACGTAATAATTTTTTTCAAAGGAAGACCATTGATTGAATAATATTGAAGATTGTCATAAAAAATATAAAAAGCAAAATCAGGGCAACATCCATTGGAAAGGATCTATGTGGAGAATCTTTGCTGCTTAGACTCATCCTATTGCTTGCAGCTTTCATTTTATACCCACCCAATTCCTATGTTATTACATATCGAACACCTAAACTTTATTGTTTTTATATTTATGCCCCCCAAATATTTCACATCACATAAAAAATACCACTATTTTAACCTTTAAAAAAATGAAATACATTTTTTATGCATATATAAAGTGGCATGGTATGCATGTAAAAAGTGAACTTCAGGTGTTACATATATAAATACATAAGAATCGAGTGGTATGTATGTAAGTCTTCCAAATAATTTTGACAAACCTTTTTTTAAAATAAAACTTATCAAGATTAGATTTTTTTTTAAAAAAAATTCGATTGAGTAAAAAGCTTTTTTGTTTCTAATTCTATGAATCCAGTTTTGTGATGCAGATCATGCCCAAGGAATGGAACATCTTTGACTGAGGGAGAGGGAGAGAAACAGAGAGAGCAGCATGACTTGCCCCTTAGGATGGAAGATGGGTGTCTCTGTGCTCTTTGCCTCTTTTTATATATCAAAATTAACAGTTATTTTGGGAAGGGGAGAGAGTTCTCCCTACATGAGAGAGATTGAGAGAGAAGAGCCCAGAGGGCTAAGAAATGAAAGTGCACTCCTATTTGTAGAAGATTGAAGGACAAAGTACAAGCGGAGAAATGATTCCAAGGTTGAAAATGATGTAGTCTTAGATAACAAGTTGGCAGAGTGTAGAAGCGAGCTATCTACTATGGCGATTTTCTTCTACTTGTATCGTTAAAATATGAAGAAGACTCGAGAAGAGATAATAGAAATCCAAGCTAATCTTAATAAAAACATTAAGAGCTTGAAAACTCTAAAAGTGAAGAAATCAGCCCTTGAAGGGGAGAAGGAGGAGTTGAAGTCAGAGAAGGGGATTGATATTATTGAACATGTTTACATGGGTCAGATGTCTCATCTCAAGAATCAACGCTTGGAAGGAATTCTCTAGAATAAAGTGTTGAAGAATGATCTCAGCCAAAAGATAAGTCTCTTAAGAATTATGTTGAGCAGGAAAATGACATATATCCTTTAGAGAGGGAATTCTTCTTGCACTAGACTCCATAGTTCATCACATATTACGTGACGTTCAGCTAAGTTTTCCCCATGTGTTGGAGGTTTGTCGTTAGGCTTAGCTACACCAGATCGATATGTAGAGATGACGGTGTTCAGGTGGCCAGGCTCAAGAGGAAGAACTTCAGTGTGTGGAGAGTTGATAACTGTGTATCACTAATTAGTGAATTTTGAGGTAACTTCATCCCTCCAGTTTACACTTGCAACAACTGCTACTATAATGCATTAGTGCACATGTTGAGACCAAATTTTGGATGTGATAAACCTTTCGTGATTATTTTATGTTTACTAATTTTATTGAAGTTTTTATAATTAATTTAATGCTCAATTTATTCATCAATTTTTAGTAGTTTTGTTTCATGCCCAATTTTATAAAAAGTCTTCACTAGATTGTAAAGTACGCTTGATTATATTTTGGGCATGTTTTTACCTATTTTTATGGGCATCATAACAAAGAAAATAAAAGGTTAATTTTTGGATATGTCTTCCTTAAAGATTTGATACATCCTTATACACGTGGGCTTCTGTAACCATCTTGTGTATGTTTTGCAAATAATTTTCTTCAATGTGTTCTAAACATATTTCTTGATTTATTAACTTCTTTTTCTATAATTTTTTGAGTCTTGTATTTTAACATAAGAAAATTTTCATAGAATATATGCATAACAAAATAAAACAAATTTAATAATTACTATTATATCCTTTTCACATATATTAAAAAAAATCTTTTATTATACAAATCTTAAAACATTAAAGGATGTTATATCCCATGACTTTTTCCCTTTTCCCTTAAAATAGATAAGCGTAGAGAGAGAAGGGAGGGAGTTTAGAGAGAGAAAATTAGTTTTGGACTCCTAAGAGCTGATTTTGTTCATTGAGCCAGTTAGGAAAATAGTCTAGCATTAGGTAGGCTACTCTTAACCTAATTCAGATTTCAAATTTGTTGTTTTAGCATTTATACGCTTTTGTATCAAAATATATGCCAAAAATGATAAAAAAGAGGAAAGTTGCAGGTGGTTGTGATTGTGTAGGTATATGTTATGTGCAATCAAGTAGAGTTATAAGAGCTTTTGTACCTATGTAATAATCCATTTGTGCCTTTACTATTTCTGAACAAATGTGAACAAATGAACGTATAAGTTGAAGTGAACTTATATGAGGCATAGAGAAAACATGAACAAATGGAGGTATATGTAAGCAAAATGAAAACATTAAAACAATTCAAATAAAGAATTGAATTTGATTTTCATGTTATTTTCATGCATTTATGAAATCATGTTGCTTATATGGTTATTTAGCATATGCCTATTGCAATTACAATTTCTTGTATTGGCACCATGATATATACCACACATGATATTTTGTCAAGTTGGATTTACTTATATCAAATACATGTTTAATTTTTTAATATTGAAAACTACATATATTTTGAGTAGCCTATTGAGCTGTGGTTACTCGCTCCTGCTTTACCCACATGTGTTGTTTCAGGGAAGGGTAAGACTCAGGTTGAGTAGAGGCTTTTGCATTAGTTGTGAGAGCCTCATTTTAGGTATTTCAACATCTTAGATCTTTATTTTTGGCAGTTATGTTGTTTAGTTTTTTTTTTATTATTATGATAGAGAGATAAAATCATGATTGTTGTATATATTCTTTTTATTTCATATCTATATGATCTGAATAAATTTTATGTATCTTTATTTTACAATGTTTGGCCTTATCCATGTTGAACATGCTAAGTATCTTTTTCACATACTCAGCTTAAGAGAGTCTCAACATGCCTCTGAATCTATCTCCGACAATTCTCATACCAAGGATTTGTTTTGCAGCTTCTAAATCCTTCATTGCAAAGTGCTCTGACATTTGCTCCTTTAGATTATTGATCTTCTCAATACTAGCACCTGCAATAAGCATATCATCTACATACAGTAGTAGGATGATATAAGAATTATCAAAATACCTGACATAACAACAGTGATCTGCCTGACATCTGTTGTACCCTGTACAGTGCATGAAATTATCAAATTTATTGTACCACTGTCTAGGAGCTTACTTCAGGCCATACAAGCTCTTCTTCAATCTGCAAACTGACTCTTCCTTCTTTGTACCACGAACCCCTTCAAATTGGTGCATGTAGATGTCTTCTTCAAGATCCATATGAAGAAAAGCTGTCTTCACATCTAAATGCTCAAGGAAGAGATCTTCAGTAGCCACCATATACGGTACCATTATGCTGGTTGTAAGCTTCACCACAGGAGAGAAAATCTTGGAATAATCAATACCATGCTTCTGATGATAACCCTTTACAACAAGTCTAGCCTTGTACCTCTTACTGCCATCATACTCAGTCTTCACCTGGTACACTCACTTGTTGTGTAATGCCTTCTTCCCTGTTAAAAGATCTGCCAACTCTCAAGTCTAATTTTCTAGCAGAGAATCAATCTTCTTCTTCATGGCTAACTCCCACTTGCTCGAATTTTCATTTTGCAAGATTTCTTCATAACTCTGAGGTTCTCCACCATCTGTCAGCAAAACGTCTAGTCCTTTCTTACATGAGAACTGCAACTGTAGGGGTAGACTGCTCTGAAACTAATTGTGGAACAATAGGAGTGGATGCCTCAGATCCACTCTCCTTGTCACCTGCATCTCTGTCTTGCACTGTGACCTCAGGTAAATCAACAAACTTTACCAACTCAAATTCCTTCAGTGTTGTTTTAGAAATTATATTGGACTTGTCCTTGTACATAACATTCTCATTGAAAACAACGTTCCTGCTCCTTATGATCTTCTGACTCTGATCATCCCAGAAACGATATTCAAATGCCTCATCTCCATAGCCAATGAAATAACACTTTCTTGACTTAGCCTCAAGCTTATTACGAGCATTAGAATTAATGAGAATATAAGAACGACAACCAAAAGTCTTAAGGTGAGAAAATTTTACCACTTTTCCACTCCAGACTTCTTCAGGTAATTTACAGTTTAATGGAACAGATGACCCCCTATTGACCAAATAAACTGTAGTACTGACTGCTTCTTCCTAGAAAGTAGGTGGTAGTCCGGCGTGCAATCTCATGCTTCTAGCCCGCTCATTAATGGTCTTATTCATGCGCTCTGCAACACCATTTTGTTGTGGTGTTCCTGGAATGGTCTTCTCCATCCTGATTCCTTGAGTTACACAGTACTCCTTGAACCCACCATCAATGTAATCACCATCATTATCATACCTCATACATTTCAGCTTTAAGCATGTCTCTGTCTCAACCATAGCCTTCCAAGTCTTGAACACACTAATAAATCAAATTTATACTTCAAGAAATAAACCTATAACTTTCTGCTATGATCATCAGTGAATGTGACGTAGTAACGAGAGCCTCCAAGAGATGCCACTGGAGAATGTCCCCACACATCTGTGTGTACAAGATTCAGCTATCCTGCCTTTGGCGTCCTACTGCCTTTCAAGAAACTGACATTTCTCTGCTTCCCCATAATGCAACTCTCACAGATGTCGAGATCAACTGACTTCAGTTCCGGTAGCTTGCCTTTGGACTGAAGTTCCTTCATACNCTATAAGATTTAATTCCTCGGCAACAGTACTAAAATCTTGACAACAGTTATAGATTCGATAAAGATGTATATATAAAATATTCAATAATGGTAAAGTGNTGTGGCCAAGTCTGCAATGCCACAACTCTGTTGTGCTCTCTGCAACAGTAGTATCAACACTGTTAATTAAACAAGTAGTCATATACGGTGAACTGACAGCGACTTTATATATGTTTAAAAATATAGTATTTAATACTGCTGCTAAAAGATTTAATTCCTCAGCAACGACACCAAAAACTTAATAACGTTTATAGATTCGATAAAGATGTATATATAAAATATTCAATAATGGTAAAGTGACACTTATCAACGCAAGTATACGTATCGCTTAAGTAATATAGGGCTCTAATGAAGTCCTAGATATCGATCCCACATGGAGTAATATTAGAACTACGAACTAAGATTTTAGAAAAGCAATACTTAATCACAACAATGAAATTCAAATTACTTATCTGTCATAATAGGAAATTGAAATAAATATGTAATTTTAATAACTCTTAAAAAAACTAATTATACTAATAAAGTTTTAAATGTGATATTCAATATATAAGAAAGCAACATTCTCCTTGTCAAGAAATTATAGTGAATGGATAAAGTGAATCAGTTCAAATTGTATTTTGCCAAATAGAAGCATACCTATTCTTTATCCTTTGGTCCAAGCATAAAGAACATTGACTAATCATATGCTTGTTTACAGAATCTGCGGCTAGGCTAGGTCCAGGCATAAAGAACATTGACTAATTCTATGCTTAGTTACTGATTCTGCGGCTAGGCTGAGGCATAAAGAACATTGACTAATCCTATGCTTGTTTACTGATTCTGCGGCTAGGCTGGGAGGATACTTAAAGAACATTGACTAATCCTATGCTTGGTTACTGATTCTATGGCTAGGCTGGAAGGATACCTTAAAAAACATTGACTAATCCTATGTTTGGCTGATTCTGCGGCTAGGCTGGGAGGATACCGAATAAAGAACATTGACTAATCCTATGCTTGGTTACTGAATCTACAGCTAGGCTGGGAGGATACCGGATCACTTCGGAGCTCCCACGTTCCCCTCACCTGAGGGCTAACATCTACACTCTGATTCTGCGGCTAGGCTGGGAGGATACCGAATAAAGAACATTGACTAATCCTATGCTTGGTTACTGAATCTACAGCTAGGCTGGGAGGATACCGGACACTTTGGAGCTCCCACGTTCCCCTCACCTGAGGGCTAACATCTACACATCAACACCCAAACATCCGAGCTCCCACGTTCCCCTCGCCTGAGGGCTAACATCTACACTTCAACACCCAAACGATAGGATTGAATTGAGCTCCCACGTTCCCCTCGCCTGAGGGCTAACATCTACACTTCAGCACCCAAACGATATGACTTACCCTTTGGTCCAGACATAAAGAACATTGACTAATCCTATGCTTGGTTACTGATTCTGTAACTAGGCTGGGAGGATACCGACTCTCACTTTGGAGCTTTCACGTTCCCCTCACCTGAGGGCTAACATCTACACTTCAACACCCAAACGATAGGACTGAATTGAGGAATTTACTAAATTTGCGGCTAGGCTGGGAGGATATCGGCTCTCACTTCGGAGCTCCCACGCTCTTCGCCTGAGGGCTAACATCTACACTTCAGCACCCAAACGATAGGACCGAATTGAGGATTTTATTCTGTCACTCACCTGAGGGCTAACATCTACAC
Source organism: Phalaenopsis hybrid cultivar (assembly GCA_002079205.1). Lineage (NCBI taxonomy): Eukaryota > Viridiplantae > Streptophyta > Magnoliopsida > Asparagales > Orchidaceae > Phalaenopsis > Phalaenopsis hybrid cultivar. The sequence goes on along the minus strand of JXCR01128610.1, from coordinate 308,117 downwards.
TTCAGCACCCAAACGATAGGACCGAATTGGGGATTTTAGTATCGCCTGAGGGCTAACATCTACACTTCAGCACCCAAACGATAAGACCGAATTGAGGATTTTATTGCCTGAGGGCTAACATCTACACTTCAACACCCAAATGATAGGACCAAATTGAGGATTTTAGCTTTCCACTCTAAAATCTCCAATTCTACGCTCGATAATTTTTATTTCCCTATTTATTTGCACCAAATTGGGGATTTTAGTCTGTCACTCTAAAATCTCCAATTCTACGCTCGATAATTTTTTTTCCATATTTATTTGCACCCAACTTTTCACTCTAAAATCTCCAATTCTACGCCCGATAATTTTATTTCCCTATTTATTTGCACCCAACTTTCCTCTAAAATCTCCAATTCTACGCCTGATAATTTTATTTCCCTATTTATTTGCACCCAACTTCTAATCTAAAATCTCCAATTCTACGCCCGATAATATTATTTCCCTATTTATTTGCACCCAACTTCCGAGGGCTTTGAAAATCTCCAATTCTACGCCCGATAATATTATTTCCCTATTTATTTGCACCCAACTTCCAAGAGCTCCAATTCTACGCCCGATAATATTATTTCTCTATTTATTTGCACCCAACTTCCAAGGGCTTGGTCCAATTCTACGCCCGATAATATTATTTCTTTATTTATTTGCACCCAACTTCCAAGGGCTTTTACAATTCTATGCCCGATAATAATATTTCCCTATTTATTTGCACCCAACTTCCAAGGGCTTTGATCTTTATGCCCGATAATATTATTTCCCTATTTATTTGCACCCAACTTCCAAGGGCTTTGACCTCTTATCTCCAATTCTACTCCCGATAATTTTATTTCCTTATTTATTTGCACCCAACTTCCAAGGGCTTTGACCTCCAATGCCCGATAATATTATTTCCCTATTTATTTGCACCCAACTTCCCTCTAAAATCTCCAATTCTACGCCTGATAATTTTATTTCCCTATTTATTTGCACCCAACTTCTAATCTAAAATCTCCAATTCTACGCCCGATAATATTATTTCCCTATTTATTTGCACCCAACTTCCGAGGGCTTTGAGGCTTTGACCTCCCTGAATCTTGGATGTAACATTTCCCTATTTATTTGCACCCAACTTCCAAGGGCTTTAACCTCCCTGAATCTTGGATGTAATCCTTCCCTATTTATTTGCACCCAACTTCCAAGGGCTTTGACCTCCCTGAATCTTGGATGTAATCTTCACTACCCTATTTATTTGCACCCAATGACCGAATTGGGGATTTTAGTCTGTCATTTTCTAAAATCTCCAATTCTACGCCCGATAATTTCATTTCCCTATTTATTTGCACCCAATTTCTGTCACTCTAAAATCTCCAATTCTACGCCCGATAATATTATTTCCTTATTTATTTTCACCCAACTTCCAATGCAATCTCCAATTCTACGCCCGATAATATTATTTTCCTATTTATTTGCACCCAACTTCCAAGGTTTCCAAATCTATGCCCGATAATATTATTTCCCTATTTATTTGCACCCAACTTCCAAGGGCTTAACCTCCCTAAATCTTGGATGTAATCTTCACTTTAGTTGTAAAACTCAACATATTTTAACAAATTACTCCCTGAATCTTGGATGTAATCTTCACTTTAGTTGTAAAACTCAACATATTTTAACAAATTTATCCCTGAATCTTGGATGTAATATTCACTTTAGTTGTAAAACTCAACATATTTTAACAAATCAAATATCTCCAATTCTACTCCCGATAATTTTATTTCCTTATTTATTTGCACCCAACTTCCAAGGGCTTTGACCTCCATGAATCTTGGATGTAACATTTCCCTATTTATTTGCACCCAACTTCCAAGGGCTTTAACCTCCCTGAATCTTGGATGTAATCCTTCCCTATTTATTTGCACCCAACTTCCAAGGGCTTTGACCTCCCTGAATCTTGGATGTAATCTTCACTATCATATTTGCACCCAACTTTCAAGGGCTTTGACCTCCCAAATCTTGAGATGTAATCTTCACTTTAGTTGTAAAACTCAACATATTTTAACAGATCAATTGACCAGATTGTGTAATCTTCACTTTAGTTGTAAAACTCAACATATTTTAACAAATTAATTGGCCAGATTGGTAATCTTCACTTTAGTTGTAAAACTCAACATATTTTAACAAATCAATTGGCCAGATTGAAAATAAATTAAGATCGAAATCAATTGGCCAGATTGAAAGAATTTCCCTATTTATTTGCACCCAACTTCCAAGGGCTTTGACCTCCCAGAATCTTGGATGTATTATTCTCTTTAGTTGTAAAACTCAACATATTTTAACAAATCAATTGGCTAGATTGAAAGTAAATTAAGATCAAAGTTTGCACCCAACTTTCAAGGGCTTTGACCTCCCTGAATCTTGGATGTAATCTTCATTTTAGTTGTGAACTCAACATATTTTAACAAATCAATTGGCTAGATTGAAAGTAAATTAAGATCAAAGTGTAAAACCAACATATTTTAACAAATCAATTGGCCAGATTGAAAGTAAATTAAGATCAAAGTGAAAAGATGATCACAACTTCTTTAACATTTTCATGGCTCAACCAATTCAAATCACCATTTCAAAAATCTCAAGACAAGGAGAAAGACAGATAAAACTACTTAGAACTCATGGGGAGGACACAACAAAACTTGGAATTCATATAAAAAAACAAAGTCATACATACTACAACAAGTAAATAACACTCATCTCTAATTTCTCCCTAAGAAAACTCTTTGAAGTTCTTCTAAATCTCTTCCTCTCTTCACAGCACACAAAAATCTTCTTCGAAGCGGCAAGGAGGAAGAAATCTCTCACTTTCTCTCCACTCTTACAATCTCTTGAAGAATTCCTCACAATTAGACTCTCTACACACTACTAGAACTCTTGGACACTGTTCTAACCTTCCAACTCCTCGAACTCCTCCATTTTTGGCCAAAATCTTCTTTTAAAGATGTAGAAGAGTTTTCCCAAGAGTTGCCTAAGCATCCCTCCAAAATTCGTCCACATCCAATGCACCTTTGGACATAACCGTCGATCTTGCCGTCGGCAGCCTCGAGGGCGCCGTTGGCGAGCCTTCTAAATTATTTAATTTGGAGTCTCGGGAAATTCTCACCGTCGGCGCTGTTGGGCTCGCTGTCGGTGCTATAGTTCAAATCTTCACATTTTGGTCTTTTTCGCTCCAAATTTGCTCCTTTTTGCATTTTTTTGCTCCAATGACCCTAATTCATCATTTTTGCAACAAAATATAAAAAATACCTTTCTTTAAAGTGCAATATTATAAAAAATAGTGTAAAATAGGTATGAAAATCCCAACATATTTTCCTTTGGTCAAAATCCCCTAAACTTAACTATTACTTGTCTTCAAGTAATTTTAATACTATATAAAAGTTATGATCTATTGTAGTAAAGTTTTAATTTAGAAATATTGTAAGTTTGATTTAAATAAATACCATAGTGAGATTTTCAGAAAAAAAATCAAGTAATTAATTAACTCTGTAGGTACAAGATTATCTAGTCATCAAGTTTAAGAGTTCTAGTCTTCTATTCATTTCAAGTATGACTATATGTAGTAATATCAAGTCACTGAGAATATTCAAATGATAGGAACTTCATGAGAATAATACTAGTAAAAGATCTAATCCATAAATATAAGTTCAGGAATGTATTTAAGTTTTCCCTTTAGGTAAGTCCAGTGAAGCCAATTTTTAATTAGACATCTCCTCACTTTCATTTTTTTTTCTTTTCTTTTCTCGTTCTCTTATGGATTGCTTTCAATCCTATATATTTTTCTTTTCTTTTTAGGGATTGTTGTCAAACCTTTCTTTTTTTCCTTTTTCAAGTGAGGATTACTATATCTGGATGTAGGGAGAACTCTTTCCAAAGGTGCATTGGATAAGTTCAGGAACTATTAGATTTAAATTGTAATGTGATGTGATTTTATTTACCTTATAAATATTTCATAGCTTTTACATCATTGAGCACCAATCTTTTCTTCTCAAATGAATTTACAGATTCTTAACACTTCAAAATATAANATAATAATTAAAAGTATTAACGAAGAAAATAGAATAAAAATTATTAAATTAAGTTCAAATGATGTTTTAAATTTTGCCCTAATCCTTAACATTTGATGACTACGTGATTAGAGTTGTTATAATGACTCTTTGTTCATGAACGGCTCGTGTTTGGCTCGCTAAGCAAATGAACACCAACACATTTCTTGAGCTCGAAATATAAACGAGTCGTGTTCAATATAGGATATCAATTGTGATTTAAGTATATTTTTTATCACATCATTTAGGAAGATTATAATTAATCTTTCCCGAAATAAAAATATCATAATTAATCTCGGGTTCTCAACCATTTGATCAGTTTAGAGCTTCTAAAGAAATCGAATAATGATCCCTGCGTGTAAATATTTATTTAATATTTAAGTTTTACAGTCACATTAACATACATGTATAAAAATTGTATATAAAAAATTATGTCAGTGCTAATCTCGAGAAAACCCAACAGTTAACAAAGAAAAGTATGACGGATAAAAGTCCACTATCATAAAACACTGAGGTTCACTTGTCCAATACAGTGAAGCCATTCGCGCTAATACAAGCAAGGTCAAAACCGACCAAGCCACAAAAAAGACAAAAAGACGCCCAAATAATCCGACCCTAAGCTAGAGACAAAAATGTATCCAAGTCAACCAAGAGAAAGGCGATTCTAGGGAATATACAGTTTCTCAACATCTTCAATCATCTCAGAGACGTGTGGATGTCCCTCACCAATTATTAAAGATCAACAGCTAGACGAGATTAGTCTATCCACTCATACCAACAAAGTTCAACTTGCGAAGCTCGCTCTATCGACCAAGCTCACTTAACCAAGCTGATCTTGCCAACCTGATGTTGATTAAGCCGAGTTGGTCGAACTAGAAAGCAGTTAAATAACAAGCTCATACAAGTAAAACACTAGAAATACCCTAATGCTGGTCTAATTAAAGTAAAGAGAGTGTAACATCACCACATTGTACACTCTTCCATATAAATAAGGACATTATTTCGTGATTAAGTCATGTGTATTATTATTCATGATTGATCACTACTCTCTTCGTCTCTTTATCTTTGTCATGCTCTATTTTTTGGGTGTATTTTATCGATAAATCAAAATTAAACAAAAATATCTTTATCAAAAAATATAATATTTATGATAGTTTATATATGTAGTTAAAAATATTAAGTATTATTGTACACAAAATGTGTTTATTATGATTATGGAAGATTGTCAGTTGTCCTGAGACAACCAACTGGAAAGTTTTCGGACAACATTACATGTAAAAGACCCAAAATTTAGCATGGGTAATAATGTAATTCTACCTTTGGCCCTCCTATCATCTATAAATATGACGGTTCTTTCATGCAATAGAAGTTTTTGGTTCCCCTCTCTTGTGTATTACTATTCATGATTGATAGCTACTCTCTGTCTTTTTATCTTTGTCATGTTCTATTCTTCGGGTGTAATTTACCGATAAATCAAAATTCAACAAAAATATCTTTATCAAGAAAATATAAAATTTGTGATAGTTTATATATGTTGTTAAAAATATTAAGTGTTATTGTACATAAAATGTGTCCATAATGATCATGAAAGATTGTCAATTGTTCTGAGCCAACCAATTGGAAAGTTGTCGGGCGACAGATTCTTACATGCAAAAGACCCAAAGTAACGTATTAGACCCCACCCCCCACCCTCTTTAGCAAGGGTAATAATATAATTTTACCTATGGTTCTGATCATCTATAAATAGGGTGATTCTTTCATGTAATATAAATTTTTGGTTCCCCTCTCTTGTAACCAAACAATTAAGTGGACTAAAATAAGTCTAAGAGCCTCGGGATCATCCAGTTGCTCCCAGGGGGCAATTCCTTCCCTTTGTCTTAGCACTTTATCCCTTGAGTATAGTTTACATGACAAATCTATGTTCAAAATCCTAAACAGTGTGGTGAGCGTGAATAATGTCGTCAACAAGAAGATGAGCAATACTGAGGAGAAACACTCAAGAGAGACACTCATAGCAAACAACAAACAAGGGGAGCTTGCACATCAACAGATTCACTCCATTTATTCCTCTCTATCGGCGATCTCCAAGAAATTGTTTCTTTCCTGTAAATTTGTGCAGGCTCTCCGCTACGAAATCTAGATACCTCCTAAGCTTCTCCCTCCATGTTACATGAAAGAATTTCGTTCATGTATAAAACTTTACCGGTCGGCCTTCTCTTTCAAGTGGAAAACTCACCGTGCCGGCCAACTCATCGGCTCGCTTCTCCCTCCCTATCGAACAAAAATCCACACAACCTGCCTCACCGATCAGTCCGTCCTCACTGTCACGCGAACAACCGCATCTGCTACCTCACCTGCCAACGGGCTCTTTTTGTCTCATAGAAAACTCATCACGCCTACCAACTCATCAGTCTACTTCTCCCTCTCCGTCGCACAAAAGCTCATCGTGCCCGTCAACTCTAAATGACAAATAAAATCAATAGTCAAATCAGACTTGTCAACCGACAACACAAACTAATGAATCAACTCGGAGGAAAATGATTCAAAGCCGACAAGATATCACAAAAAGACACCAGAACGTAGCGCAGAGAGCTCCTAAACAAGAAGTATCATTTGTGATCATATTTTTTGCATTAAAAAAATTTTTATCCTTATCACAATTATCAGTACCAATGAGCAATAAAATTGGGGAAATTAATATGTACACCAAGAAAAGGCTCATGCTGATCCTGGAAGACTATCAGCCATCTTAAGCCAGCCGACGTAAATGTTGTTGAACAACATATTCCTTTATGTAAAATACCCAAAATAATCTATACTAACCCCCACTTTAGCAAGACAACAACGTAATATCTTTGGTCTCTTTTCATTTATAAATAAGAGAGCTCTTTCATATATTAGGGGCTTTTAGTTCCATTTTCTTGTAACCTAAATATACAATGAAATAAAATGAGTCTATGAATCCCAAGAACACCTCACTCTCCCCAAGTCTCTCTTCTAGGACAAACTAGGACATAAAATCCAACGATAGGATACAGTGACAACATGAAGCCTTTATCCAACTAAGTGGCACCCGCTACATGATTCCTTTTTCTCCATTACATCTTTTTGAGTGTTATATTTTCATTTAATTCTAATATACAAAGATAATTTTTTATACAATATGCCAATTTTTTTTTGGTTTACTTCTACCTTTCTTAATATAAGTTGAATCTAAACATCTACTCTTCTAACTGAATCATCAAATGGTCGATGTTTAATGTGACCAAGCCATCTAAGACGACCCTCTTTAATCTTGTCCTCCAGTGGAGCTACACAAACTCTATCACAAATATATTCATTTTGCATTTTGTCTCAAAGGGTCTCTTTGGGACGGCTGTGGCTTATTGAATAATTTGTTGATAAGCTGGGTGTGGTGGCTATTACAAATTTTATATTTTTTTTGGAAAAGTAAGGCCGCAACCAGCAAGTTCACACAGCACCTAGATAGATGCAGTGTGAAAACGCTGTTTTCAGTGTTTTGAAAACACATAAGCTGTCAAAACACAGTTTTGCCAAACAGGTCGAGTGAGTTTTCAAAACGCGACCGCACCAAATAAGCTGTCTCAAACGAACCCTTAGCCACTCGTCCACCCATGCTTTCTCATCTTAGCAACACATAACTTTGTTTTATGCTTCTCTTTTAAAAGCCAACATTCTGGGCCATAGACCATTGCGGGTCTCACCACAATCTTATAAAATTATCCTTTAAGTCTAGCGATACTTTTTTATCACACAATAAGCATGTTGCATTCCTCCACTTCAACCAACCAACTTGAATTCTGCTAATAACACCCTCATCTATATCACCATCACTTTGAACAATATACCCAAGATATCTAAAATGTGCATACATTTTAATAATTTTATCAACCATAGTTTCAACTATGTCGCTAGAGTTACTACTAATAAAATTACATATCATGTATTAAGAATTAGAGTACTCAAACTAATGTCTTTAGACTCCAATGTAGACCTTAATAATTCAAGCTTTTTTTCCTGAACCCTTTCTCTAGACTCATACACAAAAAGGATATCATTTGCAAAAAGCTACATGAAGGTACATACTCCTATAAATGTCCAAGAAGAACATCTATAACTAAGACGAAAAGATATGGGCTTAAAGCTAATCCCTGATGTAATTCAGTTGAAATAGGAAAATATTTGGTCAATCCTACTTTTGTTCAAACACAAGTAACAAGTCTAGTATACATATCTTTAATAACATGAATATAAGTCATATCAATAGATTTCTTCTCTATAACTCTCCAAAGGACTTCTCTTGAAACATTATATTAAGTTTTTTTTTCTAAATCTAAAAAAATCATATGTAGATCCTTCTTTTTCCACTGTTCTTCTCCATCAAACATCTAAATTAATGTATAGCTTACATAGTAGACCTACCGAGCATATTTCCAACAATAGAATAAGAAAATAAAATTACTAAGGATGTATTAACAATAAAAGAAAGGTCATTTACGTAACTTTTATATTTTACATCAATATCACATAAATTTTTTATATCTCATCAAAATATCCTCGTTTTAACTTTTAAAATGTGGAATATATCTTTTAATGCGTAAATAAGTTGGCATGTAAAAATTTATATTTTGGTGCTAGATATGTAAATACATAGAAATTGAATGGGATGTATGTAAATATTCCTAAAAAGAATAGACTAAATATAATACAATATGACTGACTATGATGAAGAGTTGTTAAGAAGTTACTTGGAAAGATGGCTATGCCTTGAAACATTGTCTTGGGCGACTTCTGGATCAGGGCACATCGAATTATCTTGGGCCGACAAACTAAACTAGGCCGGGCTTTAACGTTGTTGGGAAGCAGCTCATTTTAACTTAGAGATCTACCGGAAAGAAATGTCAGCCCGTCAGAAAACAAAATATTAGAAACTTTTTTGAGTTAAAATGATTTTTAATTCGCTAAATATAATTTGAGATAAGTATTGATGTGTGCTAGAAAATTCGCGGCGGTAGAGTATGGATTATCGTTTTTGCGTTGCACGAGGATTCAATACACACTCAGATAAAAATGAATCAAACTGTGATGACACCAGAAGTTTTTACGTGGAAAACCCGTAAATGGGAAAAACCACAGGGTCTGACCCAGTTGTAAAAATCTACTATAAATTGATGATTACAGATGTCCCTTGTCCCACAGGTGGTAAAGGGTTACTAGCTTTCCAAGTTACAACGTAGACTGACGACGTCGAGTCAGCGGTGGTCAATGGAGGTCGACGGTGATTGAAGGTAACCAACGTCAATCGATAACTGTCAATGGTGGTTGACGGAGGTCGGCGGTGGCTGACGGCAGTCGATGAAGGCCTGCGGTGGTCGACAGAGACCAGCGGTGATCGGCGATGATCAACGGTGGTCGGTGGTGGTCGACAGATGTCAGTGGTGAGGGTCGGCGGTCAGTGATGGTCGATGACGATCGACGATGACATGAATGATCTTGGACTTGAGCTCCTTCTCAAAGCCTCAAGTTTTCTTATAAGCCTCCTCCCCTCATGTGAGGAGTGGTGCTCTATTTATAGTGTTCTGGGTGCAATTAATGCAAGAATATGAATAATTTTGATCAGACGGTTTGAAGAGCTTTCCTCGATCGGATGTCGTTTGATGAACATTTGAGTGTCTTAATGATGTCGGAATTGAGTAATCTTGGGCTTATTGGATTCATCATGTCGAGATGCTCGATTTGACTATAAACTCGCTAGATTTGAAATTCGTTTAATCTTTCAAATGCCTCTAGAAATCTTTCAAGAGTGGTTTAATGATTTGATATAGGTTTGATCTGACTCGGATCGGGCTAGCTTTTATATCATTGGGTCCGTTTCATTGAGCCGGTCAGTTTGACTATAAACTTACTGAAATCATAGTTCTTGATGACTCTTGGTCAAGATTTGAATATTTCTTACTCAAAATATTGTCTCAAGATCCTTGTCATATTTTGAGATTCGTGTCAAATTATGATAATTTGTTGATGATGTATCAAGTATAATGCATTTAAAAATAATAAAAAATTATTTTTACATTTTTTACTTCAAATACATTAGGACTCTAGACTTAATTTCAGTCAAAATATTCCAAGGCATTTTTTTTTTGTTGAAAATATTTTTAAATAACTAATTTTTTTTTCTTTAAGATATCGACACATTATGATGCTCATTAATGTAGGCACCAATCTACGAGTACAGTCCGATCAGCTTGCGTTGGCTTCAATTTGGACGAAGAGATGCAGACAATATTTATGAGAGATTTACATACTTTCCACTAAATTCCTAAGTATTTACATATCTGACATCCAAAATTCAATTTTTACATGCATATCAGCTTACCGTTGCATTCAAAAATGTAATATTCCTCTCTTTAAGGGTTGAAAAAATGATTTTCTTGATGTGGTATAAATGTAAAAAAGTGAAGTATAGGTGTTAGAAATGTAAATGCGTAGGAATTGAATGGTACGCATGAAAATACCCTTTATTTTTATTTATAAATGTAGGTGGGGGTGGGTTCTACCACTTCTCATCAATCGATAGCAGCTGCTTATCTGCTGTACTAGCCTATAATTGAACCACCTTTTCCTTTTTGCATTTTTGCCTCAATTTTATAATTGCAATAATTACACAATCACCTCACTATTTATATATTAATGCAAAGAATTTATATAAATAAAATTTTAATAAATTTATTTACGTAATATGATTTTTAAAAAAAAATCATAAAGACTAAGAACTTATAATTGAATTAAAGAGTTGTATAATAGAATGATTATTAAAAGGAAAAAAAATGGAAAAAAGAGCCACAACCTCTATAGATGAAAAATATGTAACATTTTCCTGAAAATCGGCTCATCATGTCGTACCAAATTGAAGCAAACAAAAGCTTATTGGCACTGCTTTAGTAACTTTGTTTACAAAGGGAGCAAGATAGCGACGCGTTCCTCCATTATTCAAGCTGGCAGGATGAGGTTTTTCATTTTATTTGTCGTTGGTTTCCTTGTTTTTCTTATTTGTTCCCAATCATAATTCATCAATATAATTTTATATTTGAGGCACTTTACACACACACACACACACATAGAAATTATGCCGGCACAATCTTGAAGATATCTAACAGTCCAAGAAAGAAGGCATTAATCCAAGAGGGCATGCCAAAAGGCGGACCGACGAACCAAATATCCGACTAGATATGGCAACCGGATATGGCAAACTCAAATTGCCTAAACAAGAGATGTCAAGCTTATATCAGCCCGAGCGGTTTACTCAAGCGACAAGTGAAGAGTAGGCCAAATTTATCATCCCGAAGAAGTCAAATCAAGAGAGAAGCTCTTCCCCATGACTCTGTCATACAAGAATCATTCAATCATCTTCTCAAATATCATTAAGAGAATACAACGGGTCTTAACAATCCCACTAGGATTCTCTCGTCCAAGGGAAGGCTGCCCATCAGATTCTGTGATTTACCCTTGTGTCCGATGACATTGCCCCACCCAGTCAACTTAAGCTCCTTGGTGGAGATCAAGGGTCAACCACCACAATGCATCTATTAATTGACATAATTTGGCTGATCAAACCAGTTCTACTGATCCACAGTTAGCGAGCAATCGACAACATCTATGAAACCATCCAACAACACCAGATCCAGTCGACGACAAGGCTCACCGAAGCCTTACCAAGTCCAGCCAGTCGAGCAAAGCGATAAGGCCATGGGCCCACATTGGTTAAGTATCTAGAATAACTTGTACAATCTATACTTAAATAGAGACATACATGTAACTTCATGCGTTGTACCACCTTTGTTTGCAAATAGAAGATCATTTCAAGAATAAAATGTTACAATCGTCTCATTCTACCACTCATTGTTATGTTTTCTCCATCTCTTTCACATTTTTCTATGCTTCATTTCTTAGGCGTGATTCACAGGATATATTAAGATTTAACATATATACACACATGTTATGCAAAAAATTAAAATCACACAATTTATTTAGATTGGCGGAAATCTACCTACATTTATGTGGAGGGGTTAATGTGGAGGGGTTATTCCACTATCAATAGGTGGGGAAAGAGGAAAAACAACTGAAATAGGCTTATAACTCGACACATAACAATCAGCTGTAATCTCTTTTGCAGATAAGAGAGGATTATGACGTATAAATTAGAAATATTTCTAATTAAAAAAAATCCTATAATTAAATTTTCTCTAATTAGTTTATCTAATATCAAACTTTGTAATATATAAAAGATAATATATTTAGATATTCCTAATTAATTTACCTAATATCAATCTTCTTAACATAAACTCTTCCTAATATATTTTAATTTTTTAAAAATTAAAGTAACGATATTTTTATTAGATATTAAAGCTTTGGATGATATAAATATAATTTCCACTATATTGTAAATTAAAAGCCTAGCTCTTATTAGTTAGTCTCTTAACCATTCATTGACAAAATTGATATTTTAACTCATGGCATATTTATTTTTTCTTTAAATTTATCATGTCGGAATCATATACCAGCTGTGTCATATTTTAAAGTATATATTGGACGGTGCTTAATTAATTTAATTTTTAAAGGGGGAACCACGATTTTATTTTATTTTATTTTATTTTTGTGGCGCATAAAATAATTACATTTTCAGTGGGATCAATATTTTTCAAGAAAAAAAAGGTATGTAATTATGGTATATTATTATGTGTTTTTCATTCATAAACCTGTATTAAAGTTTTGGAAACATAAGTAGAACACATTTTTTATGTATTTATATATCTCCTAAACTTTCATTTTTGCATGCATATCATATAGTATTTTATACATGATAGAGCACCATCATCACACACAAATCTCGAGATATGAAATGGATCTCGAGATAATTTTCAAGCAAGAGATGTTCAAATTTTGATTAAAAGTCGTCTGGAGTTTCAATTTCGGCAAGCATACAGTCGAACTGAGCAGCTCGACAAGATGGACCCAACGATACCAAAATTGGTCTAATCCGAGTTAAATCAAGCCCAAATCAACCCAACAAACTGCTTTTGAAAGATTTCTGAGCATAATTGGAATGTCAAGTGAATTCGGAATATGACATGCTTATATTCAAATCGAGCGCCTCAACACTGACTTCCGGCAACTCCGACCACATCCATAACATTTGGCACCATCAATCTCCCCCGTCTATGACCAAGTGCGGACTTTGCTTCATTCTTTCAACTTCGACTATTGCAGCCTTCGTAACTTTGGACAACCCACCTCCAACCAACTTAGGTCATCACCACCATCTCGCACCATTACCTGCCAATAGCTATTGCCCGTCGTTGAGCTCCTTCGACCTTTCGCCCTTGTTTCTCATGACCAAATTTGACGACCACCTGTCAGTCAATGTCAACTGTCATCGGAGTCCACCTGATCCTTGCAGCGAAGTCTCATGTGAAGTCATAACTTGGATTGCATAACCTCGACGTACATTGTAGTGTGACAGTGCACCCCACTTACAATATAGTGAACCCTTAGAAAGACGATGTAGATTGAAACTTTCTATGAACTCTTAAGGTTCTCTCTGTATAGCTCCTGACTCTGGCCATTGCGACCTATGGACGTCATCACAACTCGTCACTATAACCACATGACCAACTACGACCTATTTGGTCCACGATTTGAGCAAGTACCGACTTCTGTCCCTGCATCCTACGGATTTCATCTTAGCCCACTACTACAATATACGTGACCAACTATATCCTATGTGACACACAAATCGTGCAGCTCTAGGCTCAGGCCTCTATGGCCTACGAACGTCGCCGCAGCTCACTATTACGGCCTATGCGGTTCACGGCTAATGCAGCTCCAGACTACGACCCCTGCAGCCAATGGGCGTCATCACAACTCACCATTACGACTCATGTGGCCAAATGTCTCCTTGGCTCACAACTCCTACGTCTTCCTACTTCGGCCTCTGTAGCCAAATAATGCTTTTGAAGTAACCATCAACAACTATCATGACTATCAACTACAATTTATATGATAAGCTACCGCTACGACCACCGTCTACAACATTCACAACGACTACTGTCTCTATATCAATCAACTATGACACTCGCAACCTACTATCATCGAGAGTTGTATTCTTTATAGTCAAACTACGACTTTTATTGATTAATCATTGTTGTACATTTACAATGAGTATCTTTGTAATTTCATATTCCTAATTAAGAAGAAAAGTGAATATATGCACTCAACATTTATAATAAATTATTTCAGCTTGGCTTGGCCTCGTGATTTTTTCCCCTATTACAAATTTTTTGGTGTAAAAGTTAAGATGTATTCTTCTGTCTACTTCTTTTTACTCGAGTCTATTATGACTTTTTGTACAACCACAAGACTCTGACACGCTTTAATACTAATGCATGAAAATATGTATTTTCCTTTTAAAAAGTAATAATAATATTATTTTTGTTGTGAAATTAAAGAATTAAATGCTATGTTTGTTAAAATGAAAAAGTGTGGGATATGTAAAAACATAAAAATCTAAGTCTATGTGCAATAAGTAGCTAGAAAATGATCCCTACACGATCGATTGACTTGCCTTTTTTTATACAATAACCTCCACAATCGTCCAAAACTACTTTGGTTCTAATCTAAAATTCACTACTCGAATCTACCTGATACAAATTTAGTCAGACTATTACATGTGTCAACATATTTAACATTAATTCGACTCAACTAGAACCACCAAAACCAAATTCAATACATTTATTTCATTTCTATATGGACCAACATGGCCTACTTAACCCTAATATGACTCACTTAACCTAATAATATTCTTACATATTTTAACGTAGCCTTATTAAGCTAAATTTGAATTACATTCAGGTTAATCTTACGGATGGGAGTATTGTGAAATTTACGGCGAAAAGAAACAAGAATCGACACAAAACCAGAAGAACACTGAGATTTAACGAGGTTCGGCAATATGCCTACATCCTCAGGAGCAGAGCGGCGAATTTCACTATTTCAGAGGGGAAGTTCAGTTACATACCCAAGGGTTACATACATATATATATATA
>JXCR01128610.1:282187-292806 GCA_002079205.1 Phalaenopsis hybrid cultivar | reverse complement strand
TATATATATATATATATACATCTCTTCACTTCAAGAAACTCCAACTTTCGGTATATGAGTCGTACCTAACAATTCTCCACATTGGCGAATATCCAGCCTCTTAGGATAAATATTTCATGGAGTTTCTTACACCGTAGTGGGTTGGGCAGCCATGCCAATTAGCAACTGCTGCATTTTCATCATATGATCTGACAGAGTGCACTCCACCTACAACTGTACTTCCCAACAGTTGATAGATATTACCATCAGGTTTCGTAGCCTGCAATGCCTGCCAACAAATTTCTCATTTTTGTTTGCAACAATCTGAAGTTCTCTATTCCACCAAACTTCATTATCTCGAATTTTGCACCAGACATTGTCATTCGAATTTAATTCTACAGTGAATTTTACCTGCCTTGTATGAAACAAAATACACACCACAAATAAATTCAAATAAACCTGATATTTCCTCTGTCAATTTGCAGCAATTTCTCGAAGTTTTCAGTGATTCGTGAATCAAAATTTTCACACGAAGCACCTTTCATGTTAGCACAAAATTCGGCTAAAATATTGCGGACACTAGCCGAACTCCATTTGTCACAATCTCTCATACGACAAACCTGTGAACAATCAGCGAAATTCGCGAACTCCACCTGTTAGAATTTCTCCTGCGACAAGCCTGTGAACACCTGCCGCAACTGCACCTACTGCAACTCCTGCGACAAACTTGCGAACTCCGTTGGCCGAGCCACTGTCGCAACTGCACCTATACGCGTGTCTTCTTAACGCGATATTCATTGACTCGCATCTCCCTGAGTGCGTCCCAAGCCTCCTTTGTCGTCTCTTTCTCCGCGATTACCATTATCACGTCATCCGGCACGGCTTGAGAAATGACTGTCATGGCGTCTTGATCTTTGTCATCGTCTTTTTCTTCACCTTCAATCACTGAACATACTCCTAATGAACGCAAGATTATCTTCATCTTGGCAGTCCATATGTTGTAGTTCGTTTCGCTTAACGTTGGAAATTGGGTCAGGATTGAGGCTTCTCTTGTCGTCAGTTTGATGAGAACAAGTGTCTTAGATGGATCTTCATCATTTCCGGCCATTCCTTTGACAACTTCGCTCTGATACCAAATTTTGGTTTTCAAAACCAAACTTTAAACACCAACAAAAATGAAGAGATTTTTTAGTACTTAACACCCATTACATTTTCTGGTTTTCTTAATATATAAGCAAATATAAATTATAACTGCACATCACGTTTTTCTGAAAATAAAAACTAATTAATAATATAATGGTTTTCTTAACCGCCTAAAACATGAAAAATATGCAACGGTTTCTCTAACCACCTAACCACATAACAGTTTTTCTAACCGCCTAAAATATGAAAAATAAAAAAATATAAATAATTTTTGGAGACAGCATTAACTCAACGGGGAGAATATGGTGGAAAGGCAGGTGAGCCAGACTGAGATGAAAAGCCAGATGGGCTTTTGGATAGCGTTGGCGGGCCCAAACAGGAAAGAGTAATCTCTGGGCCGAAACGTCCAATCACTACCACTGTGCAAAGCCACTGGACTACAGTGCTCCTCCCGCTATAAATTAAACAACCGATGGCCTTCCAGGCCACTTTCTCTCCCTCTCTCTCTCTCTCTCTCTCGTCTAATTTCATCTACAGTTAGCGAAATAATGAAGGTATGNAGACTAGTCAATAGGAAAGTCCTATGGCTAGACCTAGGCTACTAAAGAAGTTTTTAGATCTCAACCAAAAGTAAGGTCAACATCCACCGGTCGCAATTTCTCCTGTGAACACCTGCCGCAACTGCTCCTGTCGCAACTCCTGCGACAAACTTGCGAACTCCGCTGGTCGAGCACCTGTCGCAACTGCACCTGCCGCAACTCCTGCGACAAACTTGCGAACTCCGCTGGCCGAGCACCTGCCGCAACTGCACCTGTACGCATGTCTTCTTAACGTGATATTCATTGGCTTGCATCTTCCTGAGTGCGTCCCAAGCCTCCTTTGTCGTCTCTTTCTCCGCGATTACCATTATCGCATCATCCGACATGGCTTGAGAAATGGCTACCATCGCGCCTTGATCTTTGTCATCGTCTTTTTCTTCACCTTCAATCACTGACCATACTCCTAATGAACACAAGATTATCTTCATCTTGATAGTCCTTATATTGTAGTTTGTTTCGCTTAACGTTGGAAATTGGATCGGGATTGAGGCTTCTCTTGTCGTCAGTTTGATGACAACAAGTGTCTTAGATGAATCTCTATCATTTCCAGTTATTCCTTTGACAACTTCGCTCTGATACCAAATTTTGGTTTTCAAAACCAAACTTTAAACACCAACAAAAATGAAGGGATTTTTTTAGTACTTAACACTCATTACATTTTCTAGTTTTCTTAATATATAAGCAAATACAAATTATAACTGCACGTCACGTTTTTCTGAAAATAAAAACTAATTAACAACATAATGGTTTTCTTAACTCCCTAAAACATGAAAAATGTGCTACGATTTTTCTAACCGTCTAACCACATAACAGTTTTCTTAACTGCCTAAAACATGAAAAATGAAAATACATAAATAATTTCTGGAGAGAGTTAGATTAACTCAACGGGAAGAACATGGTGGAAAGGCAGGTGAGCCAGACTGAGATGAAAAGCCAGATGGGCCTTTGGATAGCGTTGGCGGGCCCAAACAGGAAAGAGTTATCTCTGGGCCGAAACGTCCAATCATTACCACTGTGCAAAGCCACTCTGGACTACAGTGCTCCTCCCGCTATAAATTAAACAACCGATGGCCTTCCAGGCCACTTTCTCTCCCTCTCTCTCTCTCTCTCTTTCGTCTAATTTCATCTACAGTTAGCCAAATAATGAAGGTATCATTCAGTTTACATTTTATGATTTATAATTTCATATACATTTATCTTTTTTCATAGATACTTAATCATATTCATTTTCTTTCTGAATCTTTTACAGCTATTTACGATGAATTTTAATTGCTAAAATGTGTTTTTATTTGTTTATTTATTTTATCTTATTTTCCTGGTCGTAGATCCTAAACTGGGTGCACCGGAAGCTGCAGCCAGCCACCAAGTACTCTCGTGTTTCTCACACGAATGCACCAGGTTCTCCCCTCTCTCTCTCTCCATGTTAATATATATATATATATATATTTATATACTTTTAAGTAATGGTCGGAGGTTATGATACGAGCCCAGACAATCACTCATGCATTTATAATTTGAGAATCACATCCTACAATCATCCTACACTCGGAAGGAATTGAACCCAAGATGAGAGAGGGCTTACAACCCAAAAAGCAGATGTCATTAGTGGCAACTAAACTAAGCTAAATCTTATTTCAGGTTTCTGCAACGATAGAAAAAGAGGGAAAAAAAAAATGAAAACCGAGCTAAGTCAGTCATTATACAAGTTCCAATTATTTAGACAAATCTCAAATCGGATGAGATAGATCGGCAACGTCTTTATTTGATTGGGGGCTCTTTGGAATGACTTCTATTTATTTATTTATAATTTTATTTAAAATAAAACCTTTTTGATAACATATAATATATTTAGCTGTTTTAAAAAATAATAAAAAAATTGTTTTAAAATCATACATATCGGCATGAAGATTATATACTTGAACTCATTCCTGATTTAGTCAACCCAAATTTAAAATAAATAATTGACGACCTTTGCTCCTTAATTAAGAATTAAGTTTGACACAAAATTTAAGCTTATGCTTTGCATAGTTTATTGTGGCCCTTATTAAAGTCATTAGGGCCCCAACGAATCCCTCTAAAATAAATCATTTTGGACTTGTATCTTTCTATAAGTACAATTATAAAATTCGTGTGTTGGGTCGAAGTTAGACTAAGTGCCCAATTTAGATAATGTAACAAAATTATGACTGTCATGAACCCATCAAAGAATAGTCATTTATGGCTCATATTCCTGTGTGAGCCAACAATTATCACCCACTAGCTCTCATCTCATTGATACCATATTCTTCGGCTCTCCAAGGTGAAAATTTATTTGTAAAATTTAGAAAAATAATTATGAAAATTTTATATTTCAATATTCTTAAACTAACTATAATTTTGTGTAATATAAAAATAATAATTTTGTATATATGTTTTATGCTGAATTGGTTTAATTTATCATTAGTTGTTTCGTTTAAATATTTTTTATGGGTTTTAATAAATAGAACTAGTTAGTTTCACAATTGAAATTAAACTATTTACATTGAGTGAACAAACTAAAATCAAAACTGAATTATATATAAATCCTATCTGATCTAATGAAAATATATAGAATAAATAATGGCTATTTGTTTTTTTGGCGAGCTTAGAGGAATAAGACCAAATGGTGCAGGATAAGATATGCGTGCTCAAGAATCAATATAACGAGCATTGATGTGGTGTTACTGTGTTTGAAAGGCAAAAATAATTATTATGGAAAGTCATCAATATCCTTCTCTTGTTTTTAACATGTCTTTTTTATATATATTATATATTTTTTAAAATGATTGACGTAAATTATAAATTAAGTAATTTCATAAATGTTTTTATATTACATATTCAATAAATTNAGAGGAAGGAGAGGACGACGCTTGGCGATCTGTTAGCCATCGAGCGAGCTGTCAATTGGTGCGATCAGCCACTCGCTGTTACCGGCTCAAAGTCGAAAAGTACATTTTCTTCGGATTTGAAGAAAGGAGAAAAGGAGAAGAGGAAGAAGGGGAGAGAATTGGAATTATCAGAGTTACAGAGTCCAGCTGCCACTGAAAGGATACAGAGAGTAATGTTTTCTAAGCATTCTTTGATGGTTTTTTTCGCTTGAATTTGTGTTTTGTGCAGCGAAGTTTATAATTTTCGACCGTTGGCGTGGTGATGTGACAGATGATAAAGAGGATACTGAAGAAGAAAATACATCCGGAGGCGGCAGCGACGGCAAAAAAGGGCAGAGGAGCGACAGACGTCGCAGCTGATCCGATTCTCATTGGCTGTCGAGGCGGCGGCGGCAGCGGCAGCGGCGGCGGTGGCGGCAATAGCACTTGCGTACGTCCTCTATCTCTCTCTCTCTCAGGAAATTTGCACGATAAAATTGTTTCAGCAGTGATTGGCTAGAATTCGTGATGGGCCTAGCCCATTCTTTTATCTTTTATAATAAATTAAGCCCTGGTTCATTCTCTTTGAGTTTATGCTATTTTTATAATGTATTAGCATGCATTATTAATTTTGATACTTCACCAACAAATTTTTATCATACCACACGAATCACGAGGTAATATCTTCAATAAGAAAAATTCAAACTTCAATTAAAAGTCATCCATAGCTCTGATTTCAACAAACTTATCGTCAAACTCACCGGTTCGATGAGAGGAACATAATGATATCAAAGTCAGTCAAATCAGACCCTGATAAGGTCATTAAACCGCTTTTGTAAGATCTCCAAACATATTTGGAATGTCAAACGGATGTCAAAGCTGACAAGTTTATAGTCGAATTGAATGTCTCGACAAGACGAATCTAACGAGCCCAAGATTGCTCAATTTCGACATTGTTAAGACACTCAAATATCCAGTAAACACCGTCTAATCGGAGTAAGCTCTCTGGATCGTCCGATCAAAATGGTTCATATTTCTGCATTAATGACATTCATATACTATAAATAGACGCCTACGCCTCTTATGAGAGAGCGGAAGCCTTGAGAGAGAACTTGAGACTTTGAGAATGAGCTGAAGTCTTGCACCACCGCCGACCACCGTCAAACACCGCCGACAGCCGTTGAACCTGCTAACCGCCGTCGACCAACGCTGATTGTCATCATCACCGACCATCGTCAACCACTGACAATCGTCAACCACCACGGACCAGACAATGTCAGTCAACATAGTAACTTGGAAAATCTAACAACCCTCTCTCATCTGTCAGACAAGAGCTCACCACTAAGGTCCATATGCCAACTACGACCAACGTGATCATCAGCTCATGCAGCTCCCAACTCCGGTCCCAACTGTCTATGGACGTCACCACTGCTCACCATTATGATTCATATGCCAACAACGACCTATGTTGCCATCAACTCATACAATTCTTAAATCCGGCCCCAGCGACCTACGAACATCATTAATATTTGCTCTTACGACCTACGTGGTCATCAGCTCATACAGCTTCCGAATCTGACCCCCGCGATTTACAAACGTCATTAATACTTACAATCTACGTGATTCACTATTCCCGCAACTGCTCACTATGACTTCTCTAGTCAATCAACGCTTCTGGAACAACCATCCACTACACTCACAACGGACTACTACCTTCACAAAAATCAGCAATGACCCTTGCAAATTGTTGTCCCCAAGAACTGCAGTCAGATTATAATTATGTAACTTTGTAATTCATCTTCCCTAATTTAGGGGAAGAATGAACTTGTGTACTCATCATTCATAGTGGATTATTTTAACTGGGTTAGACCCGTGATTTTCCCCCTTCCGAGGATGGTTTTCCACATAAAAGTTGAGGTGTCTCATCCTGGTTACTTCTTTTCTGTTATCTGTGCGTGTTGAATTCTCGTGCAACATTAAACGATAATTCATTACTCTACCACCGTGAATTTTCTGACACGCATCAAATTTATTATGATAATTTGTGCTAACGAGTTCATATTTAGAATTTTTAATTGATATAATTTAAATTAATGCAGCATAAATCAAGTTTCATATAAAATATTATTTCAGCGTTCATATACTTCTTTAGGATTAGGATTTAATAAATTAAGTAAAAAGCAAAACATGAAGAATGACATAACTTTTAAAGGAAAAGTAGAATGATAAAATTTTCAATTTGATGAATGCTCTATATATGTTAATCTTAAAATATGTGAGAAACACTCCGAAGGTGCAGAGAAAGTAAAAAAGAGAATACAGTGGTGTTGTGGATGGAGCACGGTTAAACACAAATTAAAAAAATATATAAAAAGGTGTTTTTTCCCCGCTCCCGCCTTCAGTTCCCATCTCCCGCTCGTCTGTCGCGAAATGCCGCGACTATCCCGCCTCTCCTTTTGTTTTCGCGAATCGGCGCCCTCCCCGCTCCCGCCCCGTAAGCGTCCAGTCGCAAATCTTAGGCGCCAACTACTCCTGCCTTTCTTTTTTTGTGAAGCGAAACATCTCTTCGCTCCCTCCTGTCGTGATAAAAGGCTTCGGATGACTCTCTTTGGGTTTTAGAAGTCACAGTGTTCTTCTTCGGTTTTCCTCGAGATAGAGGAAGGCTTCCTCAGGATAGAAGGAAGGAAAGTGCAAGAGGTAGTTCCTTGCAGTGAAGGAAAAAGAAAGAAGAAGAAGATTGTTCTCCCTTGGCTTCTTTTTGATGACTTATGACAAAAGTGAAATTGAGTTTATTTCTCTTGTAAGTTTGTCTTCTTCTTGGTGACTTATGACAAAAGTGAAATTGAGCTTATTTCTCTTGTAAGTTTGTCTTCTTTGGTGTATCTCAGTGTAAAGTTTCTTCGGTGTATCTTGATGTAGAGAGAGAAGAACAGAGTGAGAAGAAGGGAGAGCAACGAAGTGAGAGTGAGAGATTCCTCTTGTAAGTCGAGGTGATCGACTGGTGTAAATTCCTAAAGTAGTAAAATCCTCTGCAACTCTGTGAACGTAGATAATTTGCCGAACCACGTAAATCCGTGTGTTATGTCGTGGTGTTACTGTTTTTTGGTGTGATTTTTCTCGTTTTATTTTTTGCTTTGTCGATCGTTCTCCGGTTTGATTTATATATATACCACATCAACTAGTGTATATATATAGATTGTCGCAACAACAAGTGGAGAATAAAAATAATACGTAGCTCATTATTCATGATATGGGCCCTATATTTATAGAAATATATATATGGTAGTCTTACAAAATTAAAGATCACTCCCCTAATTATTAGCCTTTAGAATGATCATTTATTAATTGCACAGATATTTGCATATAATAACAATGATGGGTTGATTCGATTGGTAAGAGATTCGTCGGACGCCTGACCCCGCCTTAACTTCGTCGATACTTGATATGAGGCTGAGTCATTGGTCGATTGGCCAGAGAGTCGAATGTCATCCTATGGGCAAACCCTTTCCACACATCTTCCTTTATAGTAACCAATCTGTCGTCCATTATCATGCGTTTCTGATCAGTCATTCCTCCCTCCCGAGTCGTTTGTTTTCTTTGAGATTCATACTAACATATTTTTTTGTATACCTCGTATTATATTCAATCAATTGCAATGCAAATATTCAAATATTTTTTTAATAAAATTTCATATGATGATCTGAATGATAATTTTGGATGACATGCAGGCACTAAAGAACGATGTAACAGCTTCAGTAGCCGAAATATCTCATTAATTACGCCATGGTGCTCTTTTAGAGTAATCTTAATTATCTTTTGGGTGAATCTTTTTTTTATTTTAATTAATTGATGTTTTGGCTATTTTGTTTTTTTAATCCATTATGGAATGATGGAAACAAATATCTCTTTGATTCCTGATTTGTATAAATATGGATTCTGAATCAGTTTGGCAGCAAATTTTTTTCCTTTAATTATTCGTCCTCTTTATCATAAAAAAAAATATGAACGATGGTATTGATTGCAAAAGAACTAAAGATCATCATCACATTTCTTAATTTGTCTGAGAATTATAAGAAATTAGGGGTTTACATATTTCCATATCTAAAACTTAAAATATTATTTTCATATTCATAACATTTTGGTGTAATAAATTCATGCGTAAACATGCATTTTTCATATTTAAATAAATTGTTATGTAAACAAATATGAAATTTTAGGTGTTAGATATGTAAAAACATAAGGATTTTGTGGTATGTGTTGAATCCATTAATATGATCTCTTAAAATAGGAAAATAAGAATCAATGTTGTGAGTTAGACTAGAGAAAGAGATTTGAAAAGGAGAGAGTTTATCAGAGAGGAAACCTAGAGGGACCCAAAAAGACCGCTCAGCTCTCTCCATGATTGCTTAGTTGTATGAAGATTTGGGATATGGAGCACTATAACAAATGCTACATTATAATCAATACTTGGATAATCAAATACATGTTGGTATATGTATACCCAAATATATGATAATTCAATCCCAATTCATATTAGATTCAAATCAGATCTATTCAAAAGTCAGCTTGACCAATTGAGAGGTTGGACTTATCGACTTGACAGCCAGCTATAGCATCGATCAATTCGATAACTTGTGGACACTAGCCCATCAATTGAGTATCTCATCAATTATGAAATGGGGAAGACATGAGAAGAAAGGGAAAGTGAACGAGTAAAAAAGAGCTTGATTTATTTCCTTGTTATTACCAATACAAAGGAGTAGTTGATTAATATAGACAACAATGAATGCATGCATGAAATATAAAAGACTAAAATGTAGAGAATAGTTGACTCCATCAATAATAGACTTATTCAGTTTCTTTGTCATGCCCCTGCAACCTAAAAATAAATGTAGTTGATATTGTTAGTTTGTCTCGAAGTTTTTGAAACTGAGTGAGGAGAGCTTTAGTAAATATATATGCGCATATATGCAATTTGTTCTTCTATATTATAAATTTATGTCATTGGACTTGATGTGACCGGTGATAAAATAATAGCCTATTTCAATATGCTTGGTATTCGCATGAAATAGGGGATTATGGGCATTTGACATGACATACATGTCTCAAAAGATTGATATAAGTTATGAACTTGGTATGTTTAGAGAATTCTTCGTGACCAAATAAGTAGTGGTAGAAAGAAATTTTAGAACGATTTAAGAAATTTAAGATTTCAAAAGTTATTAGAGGACGATGGAATACAAAGAAAAATGCTATCAATTGAGCACCTGCCACAGAAGAAGTTATAGGCATCATATGGGCGACGGAGGAGCTTTGTGTGCTCGATATTGCCATCAGAAGGTTTGCTTCATCAGAGATCGCGGCGTAAAAACAAATTCATGAAAGCATGAAAAATACCGCGACATATTGAGTTTTAATCTATCACATCAAATTTGGGCTTAAATCAACATTTCTAAGACCAATTTAATTGAAAACAAAATTATGTTGGGATATTCGAATATAAATTGTATCAGAATCGGCTTAATTAATATATTTTAGATTTATTTTGATATTAAAATATGATATAAAATATTTGTTACATTAATTTAAATCAAAATTCAATACTTTTCAGAGGGTTTAACGATCACCTACTCCTCATCACGCGTCAGAATTATTAGTATATGTAATATGTCATTGTGAAAGCTACGTACACTGTTTGAGCAGAAAATTTGTCGTGAGAAAAGTTTGAATGCTTGCTTTTATTAATAGCATTTTTTTTTAATAAAAATGTGGTCAAAATATTTCAGCTAAAATTTAATCAGAAAATAATTTTTTTAACATTATTTTATGATTGGTGAAATATATAAACAATTAATTAAACTTTTGTTATAGTTAACTCAAAATAATTTGAAATTTTTTATTTTTATTTTACTTTATTCAATAATAATAATAATAATAATAATATTTCCTGAAACTGTTTCCTTTTCAGCATCTAGATGGTTTGAAATTTTGAATTGAACTTAAAGAACAATTC